>JAMWET010007658.1:902500-1087500 GCA_024036415.1 Prochilodus magdalenae | reverse complement strand
CAATGAGTTCTTTTTTCTGTCGGTTGATTTCTTCTGACTGCAACTATTTGTGCAACTGTTTTTTTGACAATGAGTATATTTAAACGAAAATTACACGAAAGCTAAGATATTACATCAGATGTTTAGTATTGTTAGTGTCCACTCTTTGTCTTTCCAAAGACTCTGTGAGAAATCTGTGGGAATATTTTTCTACTCCTCAAAAATTGGTTTAGCATTTTCACATAAACACACACACATTCACTGATGCTGAGATCTGGACTGTGGGGTGACAACTGCTTTTTGACAGCTGCACATCCTTTCAGACTCAAAATGTTGAGTTGTTTTTTCACAGTGAAAACTCTGACAGTGCTGTATTTAAATATGGTCATGCCAATAAAGCAAATGAAAATAAAATTAGATTGAATGGTGGATCATCCATAGTGGATCATCATAAAGTGGATCATCCATAGTGGATGTTTTTAGATCTGAAGTAAAAGCTGGATGTCCTCTTCTGTTTTAAGATTTACAGGGAAACCCCACAATTCTTTCTAGGTTTCAGTATAATGCAGTGGTAGAGAAGCCATTCAGAGTGGTTTGGTGTGAAATGCTAAGTTTTAGAGAAACTTACTTGAGTCAGAAGTGCTGGAAACCAGACACCCATCTCTACAAGCCTAACTCTAGTTTGGCCTTTTGACTTTCCCTGCCAGTAAATGATCCTATTATCTAATCTACTGAAACATTAATATTTTGTGCTTAATGATCAGCTACAAGCTGCTGGCTAGAAATGAAGGGTCTCTGTCTTCTGTACAGAACCATGTTACATGTATCGCCCAGCACTACAGCACTGTATATAAGCCATGAACTGGTATTAAGTTATAACTCTCACTATCAGTGTCTGCTTTCTTGTTATCGTTGTCACTGGTAACATGTTGCTTTTTCTTTGTGCTTGCTGTCTGCTTGGTGTAGTTTGGGAGAACAGAGGTCATCGATAACACTCTGAACCCAGACTTTGTCCGAAAGTTTATCCTTGATTATTTCTTTGAGGAGAGGCAGAATCTACGCTTTGACCTGTAAGTATAAACAGTGTGTGCATGTGTGTGCATTAATGTAACGTAAAGTATTTCTACAATATGACTTATTTTTAATGTGACTTGTATGTTTGCGTATGTGCTTTCATGTACTTAATGTTAATGTTCCAATGACTTGGAACAGAATAACTTAGAGTAGGTGTTTTTCCCCAGGAGTATTCCAAACATCTCAATGCATCAGCGCACATGCACACACACACACACACACACACACACACACAGACACACACACACAGACCCGCTAGGCTAAGGCTTGTTTGCACTCACTGAAGCATATAATATACAGCACCTCAGAAATTATATTAATGCATTATTCACTCCTGTCACCAGCTTTCTTCCTACATGCAGCACCACAAACGCACATTAAAGCCTTTACACAGCATTTCCCTTACTGCGGATACACAAATGTCGCAGTTTACACCTACGGCGTCTACAACAGTACAGGACCACTGGAAAACATCACACCCATCTGAATGACTGTACCAAAGGATATATATATAGTAGAATGCTTCTTTATTTGTTTTTTGTTTGTTTGTTTGTTGTTGCTTAACTTATTTACTCTTGGAATAAAGCCATGAATTTGAAATCCACTTCACACATAAAGATATGTAAATGTGTATCCGAAATGTAAATCCTTAACTAAGACTAAAACCTAGATGCAGGACCCACTGGACTAAATAACAAAACCAAAAACTGACAATAAATAAAAACACTCTTTCTCTCACTCATCTTCTAAACCACTTAATCATTCTGAGTTACGAGAGGTGCTGGACCCTGTCCCAGCATTCTGTTTGTGGAAATCAGGAAACACCCTGGACAGGCTGCCAATCCAAAGCAGGGCAAACATACACACTCACACCTAATGGGCCAATTAGCATCTCCAGTTCGACTGACTGACACACAGAAAGGTTGGACGCCCCAGCTGGGACTGATCTTCTTGTTGTGAGGCAACATAAAATAAAATTTCTATATTATAATAAACTATGACACCTCTATAGCCTCTATAACACCTCTATAGCCACTATAACAGCTCAACAGAATGTAAAGAAATAACAGTCTTGATGATATATCAAATAAATCTATGTATCTTGTTGTAGAAATATCTACTGAAGTGCTAAACAGCCAGCCTTGGCCTGTCCTGTATGTAACACTTTGCAACTTAAGAGATGCCTTCAGTCCAACTTGGGAGGATAAGGAGTCGTCTCTGCCTGATATTGTTTTTGATATCTTATACCATTACAATGATTTGTATAGTCTTAGATTTGCTTGTTTATGTTTTTGTCAGTCAAAATATTCAGAATATTTCTCTTTTGGCCTGTCTCTCTTAGCGTGGCTTTCTTTCAGCACAAATTAAGTGTATGCCGCTTTGTGCCTGTGCAGCAGCAGTGCATGTGTGTGTGCGTGTGTATAGATATGCATGCATATTTGGCTGTATGTGTGTTGTCGGCAGTGCACTGAAGCATACAGAAGGGAGTGCTTGTAAACGAGTCTGGCAAAGTTGAATAGAACATTAGGCACATGTGCCTTTTGCCCTGAGTCACTCATCAGAACAGCTCTGTGCTCTTTTACTTTTACAGACAGAGTATGTGTTTTATGGTTTAGTGTGTGTGTGTGTGTGTGTGTGTGTGTAGACAGACTGGGGGTGTTACAATACATTCATTTCTATACCAATTGAGATTATTATTAGATAGTTTTTTGACCCTTATTAAATATAACAGTCCTGTAGAAATGCTTTACTCAGAAGCCCTGGTAAAATGTACTGGCAGGTCGGTTTTTCCCAGCTACACTCCCTGAATGCCAATATTGCTGAAAGGCATTGTTGGCATTTGTTAGAATTCAAATTGAAATCTACTTTTTAATCTCATGTTGCTGACAATAGAGCAGAATGAGCACCATTTTCACTAAAGGAACAGATGCATGATTTAACCTGAGTCTTCACTCACACCTTTTCTTTACCCTCATCACACACACACACAAACACACACACAAGCATACAGTTCCGCTCAGCCATTACTTAAGGATAATTACACAGTGGCTGATTGGAGCATATGGGTTGAGTTAGCTTTGATAATGTGTCAGTGTACAGAGCTAAGGTCTCTCTTGCTGCAGTTAAAAATACCTGCCCATGCGCTCAGGTCCTGGTCTTCATTCTTGGGTTTGTGTTTTTTGCTTCGTACATTTCACCCTTCCTAGTGTAGTGTACATATGTATATGTAGTGTACATATATATATACATTTACTTAGCGTATATATACCTACATTTACGTGCATTTACCTAGTACCGACACCCGTGAGTTTCATCAGAAGTGGTTCTGTGGTGGACATTTTCCTAAATGGATAAGTAAAGAGTGAGTGGCAAATAGAAACATACAGTACTGTGCAAAAAGCCACCAGCCATGACATTGAACAATTGAGCAAATTTCCAAACCACGTTTTCATTAAGTATCATGCCATGTTTTTATTAAACATCGAGTCCATTCCTTTTAGGAGACAGGAAAAAATCGATATTTGCTTGCTATAAATACTGTTTATCTGAGGGATATCAGAAATTCACCTATTCTTGAAATAGGGTAATCTCACACGGAGTTATTCTGAGAGAATAATTTAATTATACTAGTAACTGAATAATTTATTTTAAGAAAATGCATGCACCACAACTATTTGACCCTCTAGAAGCAGTTTAGGTTGATCAAAGTGCTTTTTAAGCGATAATCCCTGACTTCCTGTTCCATATATGAGGTGACACAGAGGGCAGATTCCCTTAGTCATCCTTCATAATGGGAAAGACAAGTCAACATATAATTCAAATCAGGGAAAAGTGTGTTGACCTTCATATGTCAGAGAATGGCTTTAAACAGAGCTACTTGTCTGAAAAATCAGGTTATTGGTACTCCTAGAAATTATGCAAAAGCATCCAAAGAATACTTTCTTACCCATCGTTCTTTACTCGTTTCTCTTTTTTTTATTGTGGAGGTGTCTGTGTTTTCCATTGCCTAATTTCTATCTTTGCCAGTGCAATATATTACTTCTTAATCTCTTCACAATTATATTCTGAAACCTGAATACACTGTACATATTCTCTTTTTGGTCTTTGGCTTTTGCACAGTGCTATGTAATATGTGTACCTGTATGGATGGACAAGGTAATACCCTGACTCAATGTAAAATCATCATTTCCATAAGGGAAGTTACAGTAGTAAGGTTGTGTAAGGCTTGGCGAAGGCTGTGCATTTTCTCTCTGAGTTACAGAGTTTGTGTTAGGGACAGGGAGAGAGCGCGCTGACAGTAGCTGAGGGGGAGAGCGTTGTGTGTGTGATGCTGGTGGACTGGGTGAGAATGTTCCAGACTTAACTGAGTTTCTTATCTTCCCCTCCAGGTACGACCTTGACTCAAAGAGCCAAAACCTGTCCAAACATGTAAGTGAGTGATGGTGGCTTATACATTGCACATGTGTAGTGTGTATATATGTATATACACATATATATAAGTGTGTGTTTGTGTGTGTGTATGTGATTGTGAGTGCATGTGATGATTTGTCCATCATCAAGACTGTGCAGTCATTGGCTGTAAATGAAACGTGCAGAAGCTCTCTTGACTTGATGGGGTCGGAAATAGAGGTCACTTAATATCCCCGAATGCACCTAAAATAATGATCAGGAAAGATTGTCTTTTCATCATCTCCTCATTTGTCACTGACAAGGAGAAAACATGGCTTTCTTGTCATGCAATGCTTTGGCTTAAGGTGCTATGGGACAAAACAAGCACAGACTGTTAACAGACCCTTGGCAACTAAGGACTGTAGGCTGCTTGTGCCAGAGTGTGAATGCCATTAGCTGACAGAGGGTCGCTGAGCCTCATGAAGCCTTTTGGTAAATAGCACATCTTGTGTTAGATTGTACGATATGTGAAGAGCAGTACTCTGTAATCTAACTGCTTATATCTCCAGCAATGAGAGTGTCACAATCATAAACACGGCTCTCCATCATCATTGTTATGCACTGTGGAAAATGAAGTTCTTACAGTCTCTGGCTTTAGTTCTCTACACAGTGTTGAGCTGATCAGTGCTTGTCTTCAGCAGCAGTCTCTGGAAACATTTTTCCACATTGCTGTTTAGTATGTGCAGTCTAAGCCTGGTGTAGACACGCAGCTGTAAGAAAGGTTAATGTATTAATAAGCTTAAATGAATATCTGGTTGTCTTTGCATTCCCAGATGAATCCTTTTCATCATTCAGTGTGTAAGATGCAGGTGGGGTCAGCAACTATGCCAGAAGTTAGCTGAGGCTGTTTTGACACTTAACATCCACAGAGGAACAAACCCTTTTTTCAGTGTTCTGCCCAATGCCCAGCCATTAAACACAGGCAGACCTTAAATCCAGCTTTCATTCCTGGATTTGGGAATAAATACCCTAGAATGTTGATGTATGGAGCTGGATCAGGTATGCTGAGGCAGGGAACATGAGACTGTGTAAAGCAGTTATTCCCCAGGACTAAAATTGTGAAAGCAAACCTTGTTAAACTCTAGGGTTAGGGTTAGGGCTACTACCATCCACCTCATGTGTTCTGGTTGTAAGTGGACATTAAGACATACAGTATAGCCGTTTACACCTAGCATTTCCTTGGGTTTTGAATGCATTTCCAATATACCCTTATGATGTAACAAATGGCAAATAAGACAAAGAAAGAAACTACCCCCTTATTTCCTTCTCTGTAGTGATGACACGGCCGATTAGGGCAAATCGTTCAGTGTTGTCGGGGAGATGCATCAGGATGTTTTAGTGTTCTCACTACAAATGTTATGTGGCTGTAGATGTTCCTGACCACCTCTGAAGGTGGTTTGAGTGATCAGATCACAGTGCATCACAGAGAGAAGCCTTGGACCCTGTTCACACCTGTATATAGTGCAGTCTACACATGCTGGGATCACCCAGGATCAAATGTTAAGATGTGGATCTAGGTTTAAAATATTTACCAGTAATTACAAAATCTAGGACCTGAAATTGTATTTAAGGTTCCGAGCTGATTACCACTTTTGTAGATCCTTCATATTGCTTTATTGTGGTTTTCTAATCGTGATTTATTGGTCAGGTTTATTCTGTGCAGTTTTCCTCACAATGCAGTTGCAAGCAAATAATCGCAAATTGTGAAAGAATTTTTTGGCTGTGGGTTCAAATTGTTGTCTTTAATGTGACGTGTTCCACAGCAGGTGATTTAGTGCCCCTGCAACCAAAGCCGGGCATAAAATGGCTTTACTGGCCTTAACAACAAATCATTAAACAAACAGATGAAGTGACTTAGTAAACTTGCAGACAGTCTGTTATACAGTCAGCATTGTTCCACTCAGCACTGATGGCTTCAAACGGTTGAAAAGCATGGTCAAGTCACAAGTGCAGTACGCCATGCAATTCTGGCGTTGTTATTGCCTTCTTTGAGAACTTCTCAGCTGTCACTATAGGTTTTTATCAGAACACAGGTTTGTAGCTGGCTATGAGACAGTCTGAATGACTGCCCATTATGTGCTGGGAACACACAATATGATTTACAGGCAGATGGATACGCCTCCTTGCTCAGATTGGCCACAGGTTGTTTTCTTTGCACAGAAGATGTACTTGTATATATTTTCCCAAATCCTCTCTGCCGTCAAGAATCACTGACCCTACCTTAAATCAAAGGCTGCATCATCAACAACTGGCTGAGACAGCTGGCATTTTAATGTAAGACATGCTGAGCACGATGGTCAGTCGGTGAAGAGATTCAAATATAGCTGCTGACAGTTATTGATTAGCCTTCCTATTTGTTTTAGTAGCTGTCTGCGTAAAACTCAGGAAACAGACGTAGTACATCTTGGTACCACAGCTATTACAAGCTGATAGCAAATCTTTGTTGTTATTCACATTTGAACTGATCAGTGACATGACCTGAATGCCATCGCTTATATGAATGACAAACCCTGAATGTGGAAGCTTGGATAAGGCTTGCCAAATACCTTTGAACTGTTTTGCCTATGTGTCAGCATATGGTTCACTACTGGAAAGAAGCAGGACAGAGACTGGAATCTGTTTTCTAGGAGCAGCAAATGAATGGCAATTAGGAAAAAACTGATGATCCTGTCGCAAGACAGGAGTCTTGTGACAAGTTGTGGGAGCATGGAAGAAACAATCTTTAAACAGACCGAACCATGGAAGAACAAATCTAGCTCGCCGACAACTGAGAACATAAGACAAAATGTTTTTCTGAGCTATTTGGTGGCCAGATCAGCCATGAAATCCTCCTCTTTATAGTAAGCATGTGACACGCATATGCAGACACATCATGTGAAAAACAGGGGGTTTCCAAACTAGTAAAAAAATGATGAAAGGATGTAGAGAACACAGACTCCTAACAGCTGTGTAAGACCTTCAATACTACCAGAACAGTTACTGTCTGCTAAACAGTACTGATGGAAATATTTTTGAGAGAAAAGAGAAAATCAAACTCCACTCCTCCTTCAGATCTGAAAACATCCAAACGTGTTTTCGGCCATACCTCCACTGTGCAAAGGAAACTCAACACCCAAAGACAGTCTGAACAAATGTGTAGCTGTCAAGAAGTTGTTATTGAGTAAAGCGAATAGACAAACAGACCTCAAACCACTGAATGTGTTTAGGATTGCTTGGATCGAGAGAACCAGACAATGTGGTGGTGGAAAAATATCCCTTCAGATGATTTTGAAAAACCAAAAGCAAAATACTGAACATTTCGATATTGTTTGTAGTTGTTCTATAATTGTTTTCTGCTTATTGCTTACACAGAAAAATGTGCCTTATTTCCGGTTTGATTGGAAATCAAACAAATGAAAAGAGGTGTTTGACATTTGCAAAGCAGTGTACAAAAACAACACAATTTCTTGACTTTATAAGGCCATATATATATGTGTGTGTTTCTCTTCAGGACTTCTTGGGCCAGATGTACTGCACTCTGGGAGAGGTGGTTGGTTCCCCAGGTAGTCGTATGGAGAGGCCCCTCCTGTGAGTAAGGCTATTGGGTTCTAATTTCATCACTGTCATCCCCTCTCTCTTCTAAAATGCATCATGCAGATCCCTGGGGCCCTTTGCTGAGAGTTAAAGTCAGTGCTAACCTAATAGTGTTTGCACCTCAAATTTCATAACGAATGAATGTCCTCATTCCGGTTTGTATGTATACATGTTCATGCATGAATTGATGCATTGGAGAGTATGTGCATATCCTGTGTGCCTGTGTGTGTGCCTGTGTGTGTTCCTAAGGCACTGTGTGTCTGTATACATGAATGAATTATGGTTTAGTGTACAGTGACACATTGGGCATCGCTACATGATGATGTAAGAATGTGCCTCTCCCAGAGAGTTATATAACCAGAAATGGCTTAATTCAGCAGCACCTAGAATAATCTCTGGACACGTTCATTCATTCATTCATTCATTCATTCATTCATTCATTCATTCATTCATTCATTCATTCATTCAGCAGAAGTCTTAACATGTTCAGGTAATAATACAACACACAACATAAACATGAAGTCATTCTCAAACTCAGTTAAATCTGAAAACAACCACTTAAGAAACATCATAATTATAATTACTGATATATGAATCATTGTAGCAAATTATGTATAGAGATAAACACGTTTCAGAATTTCTCTATAGTCCTTCTCTATAGACTTTTCACTATAGTCCTTTGATCTGAATTACCCATATACCTTAATTATATATATATATATATATATATATATATATATATATATATATATATATATATATATATATATATATATATATATAAATGTATTATTTTGTCACTGCTAATCTAATAATAACATTACCTTATGTTTCTGTACTGACAATTGTGGCTCATTTTGAGCAGAAGTCAATACCAACCAGACCTTGGAACAGATATATACACATAAAATCATAATATATTTCTTTACAACACACACAAAATCACAATTGCAAAAACAAATGTGTGACAGTTAAGGTTAAGTTTACACGCTGATTTTCAGACTTTAGGGAGACAGGGATGTAGTCTTACATGTCGAGATAAAACACAGGGGTGGCTAAAGTAAGGCTATGCCTACAGACTAAAACTCTTTAGCTGCATTCCGTTCCACAGGGTCTTGTTTGGGACAATCATCTCCCAATAGAAAGTACTGTATAAATGATGGTTTTGTGCAAAATCTGTATCTCTTATTTGAATTCCTTCATTCAGAGATGTCTGGCATGTTGCGTTAGCAAAGATGGCTCACCATTCTGAGAGACTGTATGTGTATACATTACTACACATACTTCTGTATGTATACACTTAAATATAAGTGTAAATGTATCATAATTTATTGTTCCTGGTAGCCTTTACCTTCCCTCCCATTAGCACTGCAATGGCACACTTCCCTCTGGGTTCACCTATACTTTTGTTGAGTGTATATATTTTAGTATACTGTGGGACTTTCAGTTTGAACTAATACATGTATGATATATTCATTCATTCCATCATTTATATCTGATACACTAGACTATACTTATTCATACAGATGTTCTAAACATATTGGTTCACATGTCCAGCTGATTAACATAGTCAGAATATATTCAATCATTTAGTCACCGCACATTCATCACTCACAGCATAGCCTTAAAATATTCCTACAAACTGTCCAGACTATTAAAAATGAAGATCCCTAAAGGGCTCTTCGGTGCAACGCCATAGCACCATACCACTTTTGGTTCCCTGAAGAACCTGAGAGATAACGTGTGTGAAAATCCTTTTTAAAGATAAACCTCTGCATAATATAAAGGCTCTGCATATTTTTATAGAGCTCCTACTTCTGTGGGTGTCTTTAAAAGGGCCTTCACACTCAGACATCTCATTTACAGAAATGGTTCTTCAAAGAATCATATATTGGAAGCTTATTTAGAGAACCAAAGTGGTTCTACTTCGGTATCTTTCAGCATGTACTACAGTTGGTGTGGTATGACTCTTCACCTGTATGTTTGCTATTAAAGGTAAACCACACAAACCCTGACTGCTCAGTAATTCTGTATTACAACCACTAAAGTCAGGAGGAGTCAACACTATTTCCTATGTCTCTCTCTCTCTGTCTCTCTCTCTCTTATTCTCTCTCTCTCTCTCTCTCTCTCTCTCTCTCTCTCTCTCTCTCTCTCTCTCTCTCTCTCCTCCTCAAGAGAGAGCTGGATGCTGTACGTGCGTTGTGAGTTAATTTAGGAGAGTGCCTCTCTCCGTGCACCAAAGGGGTTTGTGCACATTCAAACCAGATTAAAGGACTTGCTTCAATTATCCATCGATTTCTGTCTACATCCATTTCATCATCCATATGACATTACACAGAGCTACTTAGTGAAATTGAAAACAACCACTCAAGGCACAGCATAACTAAGGCATCGGTTTGTCTCTGGGTTCATGGTCTTCATGATCCTTTCATCATTCTCTTCAGCTGAGGTTTTGTCACCAGTCTCTCACGTATTCAGCCTGTAGTCAGCAATAGTGCGCAGCATAGACCAAAATATTCCCCTGTGTTCCACACTGGAGTAGAACAGTTCAAGTGGTGGTTTCCTGGTAAGAAACATGATGTCTGTACTATTGATGCTCCTCGTGACGCTGCGTTACTGCTCCTCTGAAATGTTTTACAGGGGCATTCCTGGTAAAAACTGTGGAACCATCATCGCAAAAGCAGAAGAACTTGGAAATTGCAGAGTAAGTCATCTCTTCTTTCACTTGCTTTGTAGTGCTTCTCCTTCTTCATCTTCCTCCAACTTCCCTTCCTCCTCCTCCTCCTCCTCCCCCTCCTTCTTCTCCTCCTCCTCCTTCTACTTCTCTTTCTACGTATTTATCCTGATTCCTCTTTGATCCACCTAACCCTCTACTTAACTATCTTCCCCTGCCTCCTTCTTTTCATACCCCTTCTTCTTTTTCTCCCAACCTTCTCCTTCACCTCCTCCTCCTTCTTCTATTTATCCTGCTTCCCTTTTTATTTTTCTTCTTCTCCTTCTATTTTTGGGTATTATTTTTTATTATTTTTAGTTTGTTTTTTGTTTTTTCATTTTTCTACTACTCATCCTCCTTCATCCACACCTCCTCCTCATATGCCTTTTAGTTCTCCTACTTCATTTTATTATTTTTCTCTTCCATGTCGTGTTGCTCCTCTTTATCTTCTTACTCTCTCCTTTTCCTCCCCATTCTTCTTCTTCTCCTTCTTCTTCTCCTCCTGCTGTTTCTCCCTCTCTTCTTTTTGTTCTTCTTCTCCTCCTATTTTTGTATCCCTTCCTCTTCTTCCTCCTTACTCAATTTTTCTCCTTTTACCCTCCTAATTCTCCCTGTTCCTTATTTTCTACTTCTCCGACTTCTGCCTTCACTTAGTTATTTCGTCCTTTTCCTCCTATTCCTCCTATCTTCCTCTTCTTCTAATTTTTTTATGAATCTTTTTCATATTCATCTCTTTTTTGTGTCCACTTAATCCTCCTTCTTCCTTTTTTTCCTTTCTTGTCTTAGTTCACTCTTCACAGCTGTACTGTACTGGTTTTGTGCCTCTGTGGTTTCTATAAAATGTTTCCTGTTGAATAATGAATACACAGCATGCCTGACACACAAGCCGAGAGACGCAGGGTCTGTTATACTACAGCCGTTTATGTTCTTTATGTTAGGAGTCAGTGTTGCTGCAGTTTTGTGGAAACAAGCTGGACAAGAAAGATTTCTTTGGCAAGTCCGACCCTTTCCTCGTCTTCTATCGCAGCAATGAAGATGGAACGTAAGTTTCAACATCTGCTTTTCTACCAGCACCTCCACCAGTCTTAGACACTGGCTAAAATAAGCCCTTTGTCTGGGTTAGTACTTGTAATGTTGAAATGTGCAGTAATCCCACCTTTCAGAAAAGCTTTTGAGTCACTTTTCTGTCTGATTGAAAACAGATACACCATTTGCCATAAGACAGAAGTTGTCAAGAACACTCTGGACCCAGTGTGGCAGGCCTTTAAAATCCCAGTTAGAGCCCTGTGCAACGGAGACTACGACAGGTGAGTTCACTTGTCTAAAGGGGTTTAATCCTAATTACCATATACTTCAAAACAAATGCTCTGTCATGGTCAAGATTACATTTGATTATAATTACAATCGTCAGAAATTGCACAAATAGTTGCATCCAGAAGGAATCAACCCAAAAGAAATAAAGAATGAAAAAATGAAGTTTCAAGCTCGGCCATGCATCTGACGCAAGCAAGGACAAGCCTTATTGTTGTACCTGACTGACCCAACAGCAACGATTGCAGACATTTAGCGAGCAGTGATGCCCTCCATGATTCATCCTGTTAGTGCCAGCACTATTGTCAGACGACTGCAGGATGAGTGTCCTTAACACCATGTCAACGTCGCCAAAGACTGCAATGGTGTTGTGCCAGACTGTCATGGAATGATTCAGAATGGCAGCAGGTCATCTTCAGTGATGAATCTCACTTTTGTCTTGATGGAGACGACCAACAAATTTGTGTGTAGAGGCCTCATTATGATAGATTATTGCAGGATATCATTAGGATCCGCCGTGCCAAGACATATACATGTTGGATTAGCAAACATGGTGGCCCGGTGCCTCATTGAAAGACACTACTTAAGTATGTGTAGCTCAATAAATTTTGCACATATCAGTCTAAATTTATCATTATTAATTGTTCCTGGTAACCTTTATCTTCCTTCCCAATAGCACTGCAATCCCACACCGCCTTCTGGGTGCAACTTGTATTACATGTATTAATTATTTAAACATAATTACCATAATTACATAATTGATTACACAGAACTATATTTATTAAACTGACCTTTTTTACAGAGCAATAAAGATTGAAGTGTATGACTGGGACAGGGATGGAGGGTAAGGAGACTTTTTTTATCATTTTATTTCATTGAAAGTACCCATGCTCTAAAATGCACAAAGATGAAACGATATTATGCCAATGTACCTATGTCCATAGGCATGACTATATTGGAGAGTTCAAGACTAGCTATAGGGAGCTGTCTAAAGGCCAGTCCCAGTTCAACGTGTGGGAGGTGAGTCACATGCTTTAATATACAAACCGGATTCCAAAAAAGTTGGGACACTAAACAAATTGTGAATAAAAACTGAATGCAATGATGTGGAGGTGCCAACATCTAATATTTTTTTCAGAATAGAACACAAATCACAGATCAAAAGTTTAAACTGAGAGAATGTATCATTTTAAGGGAAAAATATGTTGTTTCAAAATTTCATGGCGTCAACAAATCCCAAAAAAGTCGGGACATGGCCATTTTTACCACTGTGTGGCATCCCCCTTCTTCTTACAACACTCAACAGACGTCTGGGGACAGAGGAGACCAGTTTCTCAAGTTTAGAAATAGGAATGCTCTCCCATTCCTGTCTAATACAGGAACTGTTCAATCGTCTTGGGCCTTCTTTGTCGCACCTTCCTCTTTATGATGCGCCAAATGTTCTCTATAGGTGAAAGATCTGGACTGCAGGCTGGCCATTTCAGTACCCGGATCCTTCTCCTACGTAGCCATGATGTTGTGATTGCTGCAGAATGTGGTCTGGCATTATCTTGTTGAAAAATGCAGGGTCTTCCCTGAAAGAGATGACGTCTAGATGGGAGCATATGTTGTTCTAGAACCTGAACATAGTTCTCTGCATTAATGGTGCCTTTCCAGACATGCAAGCTGCCCATGCCACAAGCACTCATGCAACCCCATACCATCAGTGATGCAGGCTTCTGAACGGAGCGTTGATAACAACTTGGGTTATCCTTGTCCTCTCTGGTCCGGATGACATGGCGTCCCAGTGTTCCATAAAGAACTTCAAATCGTGACTCATCTGACCACAGAACAGTCTTCCATTTTGCCACACTCCATTTTAAAAGACCCCTGGCCCAGTGCAAACGTCTGAGCTTGTGGAGCTTGCTTAGAAATGGCTTCCTTTTTGCACTATAGAGTTTCAGCTGGCAACGGTGGATGGCACGGTGGATTGTGTTCACTGCTAATGCTTTCTGGAAGTATTCCTGAGCCCATTCTGTTATTTCCTTGACAGTGGCATTCCTGTTTGAGGTGCAGTGACGTTTAAGGGCCTGGAGATCACGAGCATCCAGTAGAGTTTTACGGCCTTGACCCTTACGCACAGCGATTGTTCCAGATTCTCTGAATCTTTTGATGATGTTAGGCACGGTTGATGATGATAACTTAAAAGTCTTTGCTATTTTACGCTGGGTAACACCATTCTGGTATTGCTGCGCTATCTTTCTGCACAACAATGGTGGAATTGGTGATCCTTTTACCATCTTGGCTTCAGAGAGACACTGACACTCTGAGAAGTTCTTTTTATACCCAATCATGTTGTCAATTGACCTAATTAGTGTTAATTGGCCTTCCAGCTGTTCGTTATATGCTCAATTTCCTTTTTCCATCCACTTATTGCTACTTGTCCCAACTTTTTTGGGATTTGTTGACGCCATGAAATTTTGAAACAACATATTTTTCCCTTAAAATGATACATTCTCTCAGTTTAAACTCTTGATCTGTGATTTGTGTTCTATTCTGAATAAAATATTAGATGTGGGCGCCTCCACATCATCGCATTCAGTTTTTATTCACAATTTGTTTAGTGTCCCAACTTTTTTGGAATCCGGTGTGTATACAGATATACTTTTAACACACCACACACACACACACACACACACACACACACATATATATATATATATATATATATATATGTATGTATGTGTGCATGTGTGTGTGTGTGTTTATATGATCCTGTAAACAGCAGCTTCAGTGTCTGTTACTGTGAGTTTGTGAGTTTTGTTATGATTATGATTGTCTGTCTTGAACCAAGGTTACTGTTTCATTATGAAATATATCTTAAATGTCAGTATGACAGTGTTACTCAGTATCTTAATCAATAGGGGGAGGAGGAAATGTAAGAAACTAGAAACTAGAAAAGTGGATTTCCTGAAGAACCTTGGAGTGATTATGCAGCTTAGGCTTGTTGCTGAAAATTACAATGTTGCTGAAAATGAATGGGAGTGTACAGGAGGAATGAAGGATGAATAAATGGCACATAGAGAAGTGTGAGTCGTTATGATTGTGGGTTACTGTTTGTGATCTGCAGTTTGATGGCTGTAGGTGAAAGGAAACAGTAGGGTTTGGGTAGGGTTAAAAATGAATGGGTATATTGGAGAAAAGATCGATGAGGAAAAAAGACAAACAAAGCAGTGCAGGTTAGAAAAAATGGAAATGCCTGTATTCATGGCCAAAGAAAGAAGCCTGGACCCTTATTCATATAATACATCTCTATTTAAATTACAGTTACAGTATTGGCCAGAAAAAGCACAATCTTTTTTCCTAATCACTCAGTTCTAGTTATTTCTTATTTATCTAAGTTAACAGCTGAACAGTACATGACCAAAAGTAGTCTGGACCGTCAAACGCTCATTACAAACAGAACATGCTTGTTTACTAAAAATTTTTACTTATATGTTTGGCGGCCTTATTTGGAGCTTGTCCACTGTATGTACACAGACTTTGCTTTCCTGCTAAAACTTTTTCTCTCTGGCTTTCCATATCAGTTTCACACATGCCCACGCACAGACAGATATAAAGAGGGAGAGAGAGAAAGCACACCATACCTTGTTTAGATGCAGATGAATGTTTGGTTATGAGAAATGAAAAAAAAAAGCTCTTTTAAATTCTGAAAGAAGTAGCATTAGTCAGGAGCAATAAAGCACACTAAAATGGTCTGCATTAGCTGCTGCGAGTCTCCCTGTGAAGCCAGAAATAAGCATTTATAAATCATAACTAATGGTTCAGATTACACCCAGTGTCCTGTGACATTTAAAGAATATCTTCATTCTGAAAAAGATAGAAGATAATTCACTCACATCTTCAAAGGACACATCCTTCACCAAATCCTGAATGGGTTCTCTTTGAAAGCTGTTTCAACATGCTCGCAATGATCAGATTCCTCCACTGGGAGAAGGGGTCAGAAGCACAACAAAGATTTTTCAGCATGTTGTGAGCAATTACACGTTTCCAGCATGGAGGCCTCCAAACCCGTAGATCCCCAAAACATGCCTAATTCTGCTTTCACTAATCTTATATGGACTTGCTAATGTAATTTCTGATCCTGTATTTGTAAACAGTGTGTTGTCTGTGGTCCTTTATTTATCCATAAGTAATGCACACAGTCAGTGTCAGAAACCACATAAACTAGATGAAATTACTTAACAACATGATGACGTTTGAGACAAGTGTGTGTTGATTTCACACATGCATTTTTGCACAATAGTGATTATCGGCATTGACAGGTGCATTAGCCTCAACGCTCCAGTGCAGAACCAAAGAAAAGTGTTTCAATTAGGATTTTAATTAAACTTGCTATAAGGGTCATCGGGACTGATTTACCATATTGTTGTTTTGGTCACCAGAGAAAGTCTTGGTCTGTTTCTTTCTGTCTTCCATTCCGTCCTATTCCTTCTCCCACCTTATCACATGTCGTGACTGATTGCCTCCTTGTGGCACTTCAGCTATTGTTTCAGAATTCTTTATGAGCACCGTCTGGCTAGAACATAAATCTGTTTCACCCACGGAAGATAAGCTCTCGCTGCATACGCCAGTCTCCTGAATAGGTCAAGGTCAAGGGCACTATGTGCCACAAGGACAAACCACTGGTCTCTTAGTGACCCGTGAATCTGTGAGAGGAGATTTATTCAATATTGCTTTTAACGATTTATGGCAGCCATTATATTTTAAATTTTGCAATTTCATGTCACCATGTTCACGCACCGTGGCCTTTATTAGCTGTAATCAGATGGCAAAGTCTTGTTCTGCTCAATAAACCCCAAGTAGTGAACAGCAGGTGTTTCTCCCCAGGTACTAAACATGAAGAAAAAGAAGAAGAAGAAGAAATACCTCAATTCTGGAACCGTGAGTGCATTCTTGAACTGTGCTCATGTTTTATTCTTTTCAAGAAGAGTGAAAGGTTGAGAGTGGAGGTAGAGCGCACGTATGTTCTAACAAATGTCATTATTGGTAAGACTTCTTATTGAAGGTCCTACATTATATCTTCATAAGCAATGCACAAAGCCTTCATAAGCTGTGTATTAACATTCATAAACGATCATGTAGCTCACTTCTGATATATATAGGTGCTCTTTGTCCCCTGAGTGACATCATCACAGCAGTTATGAATATTTATATGATGTTTATGATGCAGGTATGCATTGCTTGTTGAAAGTGTAATGGTGTCTTTGAGGGCTGTAAATAGGAAGTGTTACCAAACTTTCATCTCAACAGGTGACCCTGCTGTCGTGCCTCATAGACATTGAAGTCACCTTTTTGGACTATATCAAAGGAGGGTGAGCATGAGAAACCTCAGGCCTTCCTAATGTGCAAATGAAGAACTTTTAGTGTCTGTCTGTATGTGTTTATGCATACATTGTACAGAGACCACTATTCATTTCATTCATTTCATCTCAAAATAGGCATAAAATACAAGGTGTTCATATTTGGCATGATAAGAAAGCAGAGAGCGTATACTGAATTTAACAGAACATGACACAGAAATCCCAACAACTAAATGTAAAATCAACATTTTAGTGTGTCCACTCTTTACCTTTATTCCAGCCTTCATTCCCCACTTTCAGAAAGCTAGAGGGATATAGATCCACATCTCTAAAGTTCAGTCTTAGCAGTTTACTGAGAATAGGAGTAGGTTACATTTCCTGCTTCTCATGGTCCAATAATTCCAAACACATTTAAGAATGTTGAGGTCTGCAGAGATGTTGGGGGCTCAGTTTATTGTTCTGAGAACACCCGCAGCTTCTTTGTTTGATTTGCAAGGTGTTTTTTTTGGGATATTTGCTTAGACCCATAGCACTAAGTTGTTTTCTCACAGGGGAAAGATGAATACAGATACCCTGTGGATTTTTTTTCTGATTTGAAGCAAGAATCGATCTTGACTTTCTTCTCTTTCTCAAAGACAGAAACGAAAAGCCACACGAACCCATACGCTACTCGGATTTTATCATGGGGAAGGGTGTTCTTAGACATGCTTCAGGGTGCTTATAGGCTTTAGTCTTTGATAAAAAAAAAAACAGCAGCCAACATAAAACATGGTCAAATACTTTTTTATGTATTATTTTATAATAATAATCAATTTAAACAAGTAATACACTCAGAATAGCTCCTTTAGAATATCTTCCCTAATCAAACATGGACGGCTGAATAAGGAGATGAACGTTAAGTCGCTCATCTCAGGATATAAAGGTCAATGTCTGAACTTTTTAGCTTTTTGTTAAATAATTCTGAAGATATGATAATAGCACTGTTTAATGCAAAACCTTTGTCTGGTAATTAGGTCACCAAATTACCACAACGAGTCTTACATATCAGCAATTCAGTGGCAGCCGTCTTCCCACGCAGGGGCTGAATCTTAAACAGCTCCCATGTTGGACTTTAAATACTGGATTCTGCACACCAACAGTGTTGGTATAGCTAAGAAATGGTCCATTGGGATTCAGCTACATCCATATTTCACAACTTGTGCACTATTTTGTTAGGGTAGAACTTACCTAACGCACAACTTCAACATGGGTTCAATGATACTTCTGACTGAAACCCAGACATTTAAAACATGTAAGATGTTTAAGTGACATTAAGTGTTTCATATTTAAACTTTACAGTGAACCATAAGTACTTTTATTCAAGACTAAGATATTAGTGATGGTGATAATTAGCATGTTTCTACCTTTTAGCATGTTAGCCTAGTTCTAGAATAAGTCATCAGCCTGTGTTCCTATTTCATCAGTACACTCGGTGTTCCCTGCAAGTAACATTAGAGTCAAGAATATTTGTGCAGATTTTTTGTGACATGATTCAAAGTTCACATCTCAGCCAATCACATTTTTGGAAAGAAAATATCCATTATATAAGTTTATTATATAAGTTATATAAGAGTACTGTTTATCTGATAGTGACAGTTTTGGTGGTCTACCAGGTCTTGCACAGTTGTGAGTTTTTTTAATGGATTTTTCTTTGATTGACGTTCTAAATTCCTGCTTTGGAAATGCTTGTGTGTTTACACTTCTGTTGATTATTTTATGTGTAATCTCCTTAGAAATATTTCTTAATAACTTGTACTGAATGGCCACATTGTCTAGATATTAAATAAATGAGGGCTGGTCTCTGACTTTTGCACAATCCTGTATGTGTATGTATTATGTGGCAAATTTAAACTTATGGGAAAGTGCTTTTCCCGGTAATTGTCAATTACATTCAGCCAGAAGCGACTACTGTTCTAGAATGGAGGCTTTAGTACGCATGGAAAATGCCCTGCCCCCCTCTCTTCCTTACCTTGTCCATTCACTGACAAGGGGCCACGCTACATTAGAGACGCCATAATAACCCCAGCTAAAAATAGCATTGTCTATTCTGAGACCAAGTAACATTCATAACACAGGACCTGCTTCTTAAACAGGAGGACAAACACCAGAAGAGTTATATTTGGATAAGCGTTCATGGCAATACTTAGTATTCACAGGGGCTGATATGCCTCTAAATATAGCACACATAGAACGCATGAATAATGCATTTTTATCAACCCACAGTAAAAGAAAAAAACATTTTTGAACTTTCTGTACAGTGCATGTGCATGACCATAAAATTGAATCCCTTTGGAATTCATGGAATGGAATTTTTCTTTCTTTTTCTTTTTTTTGTTGCAAAAAGGCTATTTTAGTTCTTATTGCTCATTTTATGTTAATGAACTGCTATCAAGAACAAAGATTCTCATATATTCTGTCGCTTTGTATTCTTTTGCAGTACTCAGATTAATTTCACGGTGGCAATCGATTTCACTGCATCAAATGGTGAGCTTATCTTCCTGAAAGATTGTGCTATAATTAAATGCTTTCATCTAATGATTTTATGTAATGATAAGTCTTTTTGATGCAACCCCAATGCTCCTTATGTAGCTTCGCCATGCTTCCGGACCAGACTGAGAGAGACTTTTCCCCATCTCTCTTCCTCAAACTAAGTTTGATCCGTAGTGTTCACTATGAAAAGAAATGCTAGCTTGTGTGATGCAAAATGTTAACTGGGACAAAAAAAAAACAACTGACATGACATTAAATCATGCGTCTTCTTTAATGCGCCGCCTCCGTGTAAGATCAGTCATTTGAGTGAGTCAGGAGAACATGAAGTGAGCTCCCATTATCTAAAGTGCAATGGATCATGCTTTTGTTTTGTTTGTGTCCTTTTCTATTTGTGGCCAGGCAACCCTTCACAGCCTACCTCTCTCCACTACATGAACCCGTACCAGCTTAATGCTTATGCCATGGCATTGAGAGCGGTGGGGGAAATCATTCAGGACTACGACAGTGATAAGATGTTCCCCGCATTGGGATTTGGAGCAAAGCTGCCTCCTGATGGCAGGGTATCACATGAGTTTGCCCTGGTGAGTAATCCACTACGGATGGTACCTCTTGTAGAGGGCTCAGACATTTCTGGGTTCTCTAATTACAAGGATATGCTCTTATTAATAATGCTCTTATTAATAATAGTCAGTAAAAAATTATGTATTTTTCCAGCACATTTAAAATAACTGGTGACTTATTGAATAATATAGGGCCCATATGATTTCTATAAACTGTTCCAACACTTAAGAGCCATCACTGAGATAGCCCAGTCACCCTCTAGCTTTTTCATTGAATGGGGACCCCTAGCAGATAGATAGATAGATAGATAGATAGATAGATAGATAGATAGATAGATAGATAGATAGATAGATAGATAGATAGATAGATAGATAGATAGATAGATAGATAGATAGATAGATAGATAGATGGACGGACGGACGGACGGACGGACGGACGGACGGACGGACGGACAGATAGATAGACAGACAGACAGACAGATAGATACTTTATTGATCCCGAAGGAAATTTAGCAGCCAGTACCGGTTTCACAAAAAGAACAGCACAGATACAAATACAAATACAAAAATAAAATAGGTAGCAGGCATTGATCAGAGGACCTCATTTGTTCCCATATTGTGGAAAGCTCAAACATGTCTACTATGTAAATGGGAGCCAGCACATTAACTGCATTTATACAGTGTTTGAAATTATTCTCTGATGTTCTACAAGGAGTATGACTTTGGTTGGGGTGAAAAAGCCCAGATGCTGTTGTACGCAGCCATTTACAGCCCTGTGATTTGGTCCTAAAATGAAATGGGCAGTTTCGCTTATTTGATGAGCTCATGAATATTTTAATGAGATCTATTTGGTTTTCTGGTTTACAGCAAGTCAATGTGATAAGCACACAGAAGCATCATGTTAAAACAAAAATGCAGAAAAATAAAACAAATATCAATATAAATAAGCAAGGTCATCACACAGTTTACACTAATTCATTAATTATGGTTATGTCGGGTTTCAACAACACAAATACAGTTCTGTTGTAGATCTCTATAAACCTTTCAGTTTAAGATGATCTGCTTTAACCAGCAAAACATGGATAAAATACTTATGGGTTGCAGTTAGTGTTGTGATGTTAAATTTGGAACTTACTCTTTTTGTCAGTTCAATATACCAAGTGTCCTTTTTAACTATGATATATGTAGATACAGTTTTCCATTCAATGCCGCCTTCGAAAATCTAAAACAACATAATTAAACAACATTAAATTTATTTCTGAATTGAGCTGGAAACAAATGAAGAGGTAAAAGGGCACAATTCGATCATGCTCTTTTTGTCTCCAATGAGTTATTGAGCTGCAGGATTGCAGACTAGTTGCAGTCATGCTATGAGGAGTGTTTGACACCTAAAATGATTCAGTTACAGTTAATAGGAGCTACAGTAGTCCAGACAAGATGAAGATGTAAATCATCTTTTTTGTCTCACTGACAAAAAATGCTTTAATCTTTTAAATATTTCTGAAATTTAAAAAAGCCATTTTTGACCACTGTGAAACTCTAACTTGAGGTCCTAATGGGAGGTTAAATGTAAGTGCAGGTGCCCTATTTTTTAAGGTAATCACTGGTCAAATTAAGAAAGCAGAACAGATAAACTTTTGACTTACTTCCATTTCACTTTCCATTTATTGTGAAGTTATGGGGCATCTACTTCTTAATGCCGAGCCACACTTCATTGGAAGACAGATTATGATAAAATGTAATAGGGTTTTTCTAGATCTTATTGCATAGCAGTAACATATATATGAAAAATAAGAGTGGACCTACAGTGGATCCCTGAGGGACGGGGTCAGGAATGGGTCCTCAAAACTCAGAGAGAAGTCACTTAGTATTTTTACTGAAAGCTTTTGGACCTTCCATGCCTTATTTTGGCTTCTTATGTAGCCTGAATAGTTTATATTTTAAGAGTCAACCGAGGAGTAAATTGTTTAAACACTGTTGTTCAAAAGTTTGCGACCACTTTTAATATGAGCAATTTTTTATTTTATATACAGTAACAACATGTTTGAAATAGACTTTAACATAGTAAACTAAACATTTCAAATTATTCAATAATAAATAAATAGCAATGCAAAAAGTGATGCTGAGTTTGTTTAGGTAGGAAAGAAGGAGAAAGGTTTGGAAAGGCAAAAAGAGAAATATGGAAGCTTTATTGAAGCATTAGAAAAGGGCATCTAATCCTTTGCACATACACCAATCTGCGTATAGTATGGTGGTAAATTTCATACAGAGAGGACTGTACTCATCCTATAGGTCGTTACCAGATGCTGCACCCTCAGCCTGCTCCCCTGCAGCTAGCTAGTGTTTGTTAACATACCTCTCCTGAGGGCAGAGAGCTACACACTGACTCCATATGCACTCAGCTGAGCATTAAGGGCTTACTTGAGTGAGTAGCTCTGCTGTTAGTATGCCTTGTACAAGCCAACAAATGGAAATGCAGTAAAGGACCCTTCTGGAACTATCCTGAGAACACACGTGCCACAGCCAAAATCTTGATGACTGATTCATTTTGGGCTTGTTTTTGATGTGCCTGACTTCGTAATTAATGAGCTCTGTACACGATAGTAGTCTTTTTTTACACTTCCAGAAAAAAAATCCTGACTTTGTAGGAAAACCAGAGAAACTAATAGATCCGGCATACGACGTCAGAATGAAACTTAAAAAAGAAAAACAATGATGCATAACTTCTAACTGTGATAACAGTTTTATATTTGTGGCCAATTTTATCCTAATTTAAATACAAAATCTATTAATACATTAAGCAGTGCTTTATGTATATCACTGTGTTCAGTTTTATGCATGTTACATCTCCTTAAGCCAGCTTGACCATAACTGTAGTTTTTTTCCAATATCTATTTTGGTTCACCAATAATCCTTTACATTTAATCAGGTGTGCTGCTGGTGTGATGGCTGAAGGCTCCAAGGAAAAGTGGAAACTAAACCCAGCTCAACTAAACTAACCAGCTTAAAACATCAGTTACCTTTACTGGAAAATCATTTCTTGCTGATGTTATGTTTATTTGTGCTTATCCAAATGTTTTTAATGACAAAAAGCATTATTGCTGAGATAAATGGTTTTAAACAAATTACTTCTCTTATATAAAGACAAAACAGCCATTAGGTATTAAACTATCTAGGAAATATTTCTGAGGATATTGGATATACCATAATCCAATTGCACAAAAAAGGAGAACGTGAATGAAATATATGTGAGAAAACAGGACTTTTCAAAGTGGAGTTAAAAAATTACTAATAGGAAGAATTAAGAGAAAAGCTCCTAATGACTGTGCAAGACCTGATAGACCCTCATCTTTGCGAGAGAAAAGAAAACCAAGCCTTTTACTTCAGATCTAAAAACATCCAGTTGTTTCTCTCCATCCTTTTGGCTTGTGAGAAGACAGTCCACCACTATGGGTCAGAAATGATGTGAATACACTGATGTGGTTACTCAGAAAAAAAGTTTTAGAAGAACTGAAAGTCTCTTAAAGAGAAGAAGAAAAGTTAACACTAAGTATGGAAGAAAGTTCTATTGTGTTTAGTTCTTAGGATTTCATTGTCCTTTTCTGTTAGAGTGTGTTTGTTCCTGACGCTGAAAGCTTGCACTTATTGGCGGTTTTAGGTAGAACGAAGGGCTCTCTATGATTTTATATGAGCTGTATATGAGCCATGTGTGTGACCCCCATCCTGTCATAGTGTAAAAACAGTGTGTGTGTGTGTTTGTTCAGAATGGGAATCCAGAGAACCCATACTGCAGTGGCATTGAAGGCGTGTTGGAGGCATATTACCGGAGTTTGAAAAGTGTTCGTCTCTACGGTCCAACATTTTTCTCACCTGTTATTAATCATGTAGCGAGGTGAGTCACAACACGGGTCACCACAGACACCAGCAGCTGATTGCCTTAAGCCAGAGATTGCACTTCAGTACACACACCAGCACACTCGTACATGGCCTTTGACTGCACCTACCTCTGCTGCACACTGATGACTTTTCAGAGACACTGAGGCTATATATATATATATATATATATATATATATATATATATATATATATATATATATTGTGTGCACATATATGTGTGTGTGTTAAATTGACAGAAATACAGAAATAGATAAGTAAGTTGATGTTTTACATGTTACTGTACTGTAATGTAATTCTTGTTTGCATAGCTTCTTCTTCCACTGGTTACTGAGATATGTATATTGTTGTGGTGTTCCCTTGGCTCAGGTACGCATCACTGGTGAAGGATGGCTCAGAGTACTTCATCCTCCTCATCATTTCAGATGGAGTGATCTCTGATATGGCTCAGACCAAGGAATCCATTGTAAATGTAAGCATTCTAAAAGAAAGCTTCTTGTGGCTATTTGATCAGTTCAGTTACGTAACAGTGGAGGAATGTTTTAGAGAGTATTAGATATTTGAGGCATATAGTGTAGCTTTAACGGCTGAACATTCGTTTTGTGATGTATAAGCTAGAGTCTTCAGTTAACCGGAGCTTTTTGGATAGGACTGTCAGCAGAACTGATGCTTTTTCAGATGTAAAGCGACAGTAACGTCGCTGTAGAAAGCACTAGATGAATATGTGGATTGGAGTTAGGTTGAAAATCACTCCTGCTCATAAAAAGTGCCTGTGCCCTCAGGGATAACATTTAAAATGACAAAATGAATCAAAAGAATTACAAAAAAATAGTAATGGGATATAAATTGCATCCATTTATCATTCCCTCAAAACATATGGCAATTAAGACACTGAAATGTGATTTTCCAAACAGGAATGGCTTCGGCTGAGGAAAAGAGAAGACCTTCAAGCTCTGACAAAAAAGAGCCATTTATAATGTGTCAACATGCCAGGGTCTCATTCAATACTGTTTATACCCCAGAAATGCTCATCGTCTAACTTTTATGAGTCTGCTTTGTCTTTTGGGTCGTATCATGACACACAGTCGAGCCTTGCGATATATCTCTGTGACAGCGTAGCATGCAACTGAAGATAACCTAATTAGCTTTTAGCACTAGTTTTGGGGGTGGCCTATTGAGCGCTTTATCTACTAAGAACTTTCATGCAAACAAAAACAGACACAACTTTGTGCGAAGTCAGAGTGATACGGCCATGTGTTTATATTGCTCATGCATCTTGTGTATACTCATGTATGAATGAATGTTTCGACATCTAGGAAAAAAATAAGAGTTATGATGCATCTGCTTCCAGTTTAAACTGTGACTCACATGACTTTTTTAAAACTGTTTTTTATGGACAAAATTGAGTTTTTTTTTACACAAATGCAGTGTTATACCTGTAATACATTGATTGGATCTGTTTTGTGTTTAAAGGCATCCTGTCTTCCAATGTCCATAATAATAGTAGGCGTTGGCTCGGCTGAATTCGATGGTAAGATCTTTATATACCATAGCAGTACCACAGCAGTAATGAGAAGATGTGTGTGGGCGTGTATGTTTGTGCATGCTTGCAAGTGAATGTGTGCACATATGTGTATGTTTATTAAGCCATTCCCACAGAGACATAGCATGTTCAAAACATACAGTCTAAAGCAAAGCCGCCTGCTGCTCTGAAGCCCTGAGACAGGCCAGATTCTCCTCTGAAGCCTTTTCTGCTTTGAACATGCTAAAAGGCCTTTGAAATCCTTGTTTATCTCCCAAATCATCCCATAGCCTGGCCAATATATATTCTCTTTCCTTCCAGCTTTCATTTATGGTCACACAAATCTGCCTTATTGCAGACAAATACCTATATTTCAGACATATCCCTATATTTCAGATGATCCCTATATGTCTCTAAACACTTTTATCATATTTCAGGTTTATGTTTATTGGTTACAGCGATAAAACATATAATATGGCCTGCTCAAAAAGTAGGACACATTTTATATTGTGTTTTATTCTATTCCATTAAATAAACGCTGCTTCTAAATACAAATGAAATGCTTCTTTTATATAATGCCACGGAAGAACTGCATTTGGTTCCCTGAAGGACACTTGATTCACCTGTCACTGCTTTTTGCAGAATTACTTTGAAAAGTCCGAAGAAACATTTTAGCATATTAAAAGAACCTTCATGTAACAACAAGGTTCTGTCTGATTAAAGGTGTTCCTTAGAACCAAGTAAATATCAGTGTAATGTGTCTGCAGGCTAGTGTCTCATCCCGTATGGTTTACAGAGCTGCTTGTTGTCTTACTTTGTTAGTGTGCTTTGTCTTATGGGCCATTTCTTTATGTTGGAACCTGTATATATACATCTCTCACTTTATATACAAATACAGATGTTTGAGTGCCTCCAGTCCAGTGATATGTTGGATTCATTTTCTACAGCGAACACACTTCAACAATTTAATACACACTTTCTGTTTATTTAGTGAAATCAACATACTGGAAAAAAATAGACCTGAGGAAAAGTAATTTTATTGTGTTGCTTTATGTTTTTCAATATGTTAATTTTATTGTACACTAGCAGTAGCAGAAAATTACTGCATTAAAGCTTGCTCACTGTTGGGAATGTGTTGACCTGACAACTTGTAATTTGATTGGGCGTGTTCAAACATTTGCATATGTCTAAGTATGAAGACGCTAGGTCTGCGAAGTAGACGGTGGTTTCTACAGTATTATCCTACATTCTCAAAAATAACACCGCCAAAACATCTTCAGGGCCAGTCCACAGAGTGGATGATTCTTTTTTAAATGAGCTGTGCAAGTCTATTAGGAACCAATTTACATTATAGAAGAACCTCCACATAATGTAGGTTCTGCTCAATTAAAGATTTTTCTTAGAACTATACATACAAGCTAAGGGGCATTCATTAAAACCTTTATCATTTATATATTTATACCTGTAAATAACCTTTATTTTTAAAATGCTGTTCTGCATTGGAAAAATCCAGACAAAAAATAAAAACATATCTATTTTTAATTTTAAAATTGTTGTAATCTTTAACAACAATAACAATAATAATAGTAATAAAAAAGGAATAAATAGAAACAAATAAAATAATCTTGTAATAAGCATAAATTTCCAAATGAGAAATACAGCATATATCAACCAAAAATAAGATAAGCATAATTGCCAATATACCATTTTTGGCTGTAGCGCACCAGTCAGGGTCCCACAGGATAAGCACTTTATTAACTCCTGCTGTTTATTATCTCAACAGAAATGATCGAATTGGATGGGGATGAAGTCAGGATCTCATCAAGAGGGAGGTTTGCGGAGAGAGATATTGTACAGGTGAGCTCTGGTGTCTGGTGCTTTTTTTTTAATGTATTTGTGATAGGAAATAATCCCTGTCATGTTTTCTCCTTCACTCTCCAGTTTGTTCCTTTCCGTGACTACGTTGACCCCAGGGGGAACCACATCCTCAGCATGGCTCGTCTGGCCAAGGACGTCTTGGCTGAAATCCCAGATCAGTTCCTGCACTACATGAGAACCAGAGGCATCAAACCCAACCTTTCCCCTTCTTGTTACTCCTCCAAACCCCTATCAGCACTGACACACCCAGCACACCCACTACAGACTCAAATCTGAGTAAGGCATTGTCCTGACATTGTCCTTCCGGTGGTTTACTCTCTTTCTCAGGATCAATTATATGGTCCAGTGGGGTCAAACATTGGGCTTTCTATACTCTGCGTCATACAGTAGCTGGGTTTTAGGGAGCTGACTTCTGTTTGACGTCTGGAGCTGCCAGCTCTTTCCATTGGACTCGTAGGTGTCTTGATGATGATGAAGAGGAGGTTTTAGGAATCTTCCTGAATGATTAGGAAGTTTCTCCTGTGTTTGGACTATTAAGTCTGCATCTCTCTCATACCATTCTTTCAGTCTTTTATTTTTTTAGGCTACGGGCTGAGCAATGAACTAAATGTTTACAGTTTTCTTGATTTATACAAACAGATAATTTATACCTCATGCATACTCAAGTTATTGAAGCTCTATGCTGTTTCGAAAAAAAAAATGATGGGTTGCAGTGGCTTTCTGCAGTGAAGGCAGTGTGAGCATGTCTCCGAAAAGCTGCTGAGTAGTTTGTCCTTTTAGTGCATCTTACTGAATATTCTGGACTCTTCCACTCTACTGCCTCAATGCATTTCTGCTGGAGTCTTACAGGGGCTGGAAAGACAAGCCTTACTCTTGGTTACACACGAATCTGTAGCTGCTTTCAGTTCTTTGTGTGGTTAGAAACACTGCAGTCTCCATGTGTGCCATAGCTACATTAGCTTTTACACACCTTAAAAAAAGTCTTGAGCTTTTACTGTAGCTGTGGTAGCATTTCATTGCATGCACTTTTGAAGTGGTTATGTGTCATGTGTTATAAAACCGAGCAGTTCCTGTAAACAAGGACTTGTGGCGGCATGGGTATTACATTTTTTAATGAGATCAGATTTCACTTTTGTACGATTTCCTTTACTCGTGAGCACAATACACTTCAAGTAAAGCCATTTTTAGCCTTCACACACTTACCATCAGTGGTCCTTAAATAAGACAAAAATCTTAATAGTATTTTCTTTTTTTAGATCAGTTTAGAAGATTCCCAATAAAGTAATGTTAATTATAGGCTGGGTTATTTCATATGTGTTTGTGTATATATACATATACGTACATATATATATACACACACATATATATATATATATACACATATATATATATATGTGTGTATATATTTATATGTGTATATATATATATACAAATATATATGATATAACCCAGCCTATAATATATATATATATATATATATGTGTGTGTGTGTGTGTGTGTGTGTGTATATGTATATATACACAAACACATATGAAATAACCCAGCCTATATATATATATATATATATATATATATATATATATATATATATTTATGTATATATATATATATATATATATATATATATATATATATGCACATACATATGTTTGTATGTATGTAAGCTGTATACTCTCTGCGATGGTAAAGCAGTTCTGAAGAGAATGCTGGAAGCTGCCCCAGCAACCCAGCTCAGAAATAAAGCCCACACAAAGCCATGAAACTCAGGACTTCATTTATTCAATATGACAGGATGTCAGCTTAAAACGTACGCCCACTCATGCTGGCTCACATACTGTATTATCCTTATAAAACATGCATTAAACATACATCAAAGTTTAAAACACAATGGAATCAGTTTTCCTTTCCTTTCCTCATGCCTGTTTTTTGCCAAGCCCGATGGACATGATTCCAGCACATTTCAGCTGACAAGATCAGCTATGTGACTGCTCTAATAAATTTAATATTCTTGCTGTTTAGCCTTTAGTATATACTGTATTTGTGACTCAGAAAACATTTGGTTCTCATACCCATTGGCTGATGCAATAATGCATGCAGTGCAGCTGTGTGTGCAGGGGTGGAAAGGGAATGAATTAGGGTTTAAAGATGAACTATGATATGGACGTGATAATACAGCCACATATTAATAAAGACATCAGTGGAGTAAATAAGTGTTAGACGGTAAATGGTAGATGTGTTCAGTGTCCATGATGTCATTCTGCTCTGGACTATTACATGAGAAAATGTGGCTAATCATGCACTCCCTGGTAACAGACATGGTAGTATCTTCTCAGGAAGGAGGTAGTGTCTATTGCTGATAATCATGACTTCATTAAATACAGCGTAGCAATTGTGGTTGCTGTGCTTCTTCCGTATGAGACGTCTGTTGTTTGTATTCTGATGCTGTTTTGTTACGGGGCTTCTTTTCACCAAACGTTAATTCTATGGAAAAATTCCATGTCTTATGCTTTTGTCTACAGAGCACAAAAATATATATTGACCTTTTCCCTCATCATTTCCTACAAAGCTACAATACTCTTAAACAAGCATTTAATAGCTAATCAATGTAATAATTGTAATTGGGACATTTTGAAAGTCCCAAACTAAATACTGTTTACCTTTCCTCATTACACAGTCATTAATTGTTCATATCGACTGCATCATGTTTGCATGTGCGATTTTCTGAAAAGTCCTTTTTTTAATACTATGGATTTTTGCCTTAATGCATCACAGAGTCATTGGGTTTTTGTCATGCCTTTACTGTTTGTTGAGTAAGTATTCTGTTGACAGTTTCTTGTTTTGAGATACGATTTACTTGTACAGTTTCAGAGATCATGATGACGAGTATTGCTCATCTGTAGATACATGGATTTCTGTTGGGTGCATGTTGCAGTAAAAGCTGTGAAGTTTGGCACTGAACAGATTCACCCTAATAACAAATAGCAAATGTTTAAAATATTTTTGTATAAATATTGTTGCATGATGCCAGTTAGATCGACTGGGCAATGTCTGGCTGTCCAACACAAAAATGTGCAGAACATTTTTGCTAAAGTGAAATAAATGTTGCTGATTTTGTAATTATTTCTATCTATTATGAAATATGGAAATCTAGTATATTTACAAGTCTGTGGTAAATGGAATAGGATTTCATATCACCGACTAGGAGATCACAAAGATTAGGTCAACACAACACAGTCTTAATCATCCTCAGATGAAATATAAGCTATGAATAACTTGAGATCATATGTGTAAAATGACTGTTTATGAAATGTCATTTTTTAAATAAACATTACTATTTAACATTTGATTATGTTTGGACAGTTTCATTCTGATGTCTTTCCCTCTGTTTATAGCACAACTGTTTTAGAAGGTTCAAGATTTCACCTTCCAAAATAAAACAGCATATTGCTATAAAGGTGCAGTGTGTGGTTTATAACATTTCGAATAAATTAACTCTAATAAGTAATAGGATCTGACTAAATAACAGTGCTGATGGAATGTTAAAGACGTCTATCCATTGTGCCACAGAGATATCTACTTAAGTTACTAAACCACATGCTAACCTGCTAGTCCCAACCAATCCTAACTTGTGATATCATTTTGTACCTCAATAGAATAGAATAGAATAGAATCTTTATTGTCATTATACTTGCGTACAACGAAATTTAGTGCGACACTCTCCAAGAGAAAAACAACAATAACAATAGAAAGAGCAGAAATTATACAGGTAAGATATTTACATATTTACCCATGAGAAATTTACATATAAGTAGTGCAAGCAGAGAAAGACATTTAACTGTAGTACAATATAAATATAAATAAATATAAATATGTAGTGTAACAAATTACTAGGATTATGAATAAGTTCAGTGCTGTATATAAATGTGCATGGGTGTATGACAGATGATAGTGGTCAAGAGGTGATAGTGAGCAACTTAAGCGGCAAGTTAGTGTAACAATAGCGTCGAGTCTGCCATCAGTCCAGCATGAGAGGATGAACTGTCCTGATAGCGTTTTCTAACCTTCTGTCAGTCATGATGAAAGTTCTACTCCTGGTTGCATCATTAAAGAACAGAATAAATACAGCGATGGCTGAAGCTCTTGCCAACTGACCATTTTCACTGCCACTGCCCTCTGACAGCAAGAAACCACATTCAGCAGAAAGCAAAAGAAGTGATGTAAGTAAAAGGCAAACAACATTTCTGCTGTTTTCCATCGCTGGAGACTCTGGGCAAATAAAGGGAGGAAGTCTGATTCTGTAACAGCTGTGGAGAAGGGACTGTGACTCTGTTTCCCTTATCTCTTACAAATGGGGGTGAACACAACTTTCTGGTGATATGTTTCTGCCTATTGTTTGTTGCATTCTTTTAAAAATTGTTCCTTCGAGTAAACAGAAATCCTTTGGCCTGTCATTCGGGGTGCCCCAAAGGGCTGTTCTTGGTTCCCTCCTCTTTACACATTTTGTACTGGACAAATAAAATTCAATTACACGTGATGATTCTACTACTACAAATCCCACTCCAAATCTCCCACTACTCCCTTGATATGAGTTTTGAGAGCATACACTCTGGATAAATTTACATTTTCATAAACAGTGAGAACCCTATAGGTAGAGTGTTAATGCATGCCAAGTGATCTGAACACACCACACGCTTCATCAGCTACATGTCCTACATAATCTCTTTCGTGCTAAACACAAACCCATCCTAATTGTAGTCCCTCTCAGTGTAGTTATCTTTCCGAGTTTCTCATATACAGATAATACCAGCACATTTCACCTGACAAGGTCGACTTCTCCAAGAATTTGTTATTCTTGCTATTTAGGCTTTAGAGAACGTATTTGTGAATCATTAGTGAAACATTTGCTTCTCATACCTGTTGATTGATCCGATAATGCATGCAGTGCAGCTGTGTCTGCAGAGATAAAAAAAGGGGAATTAATTAAGGTTTAAAGCTGAACCATGATACAGACGTGATAGCACAGCCGCATATTAATAAAGACGTCAATGGAGTAAACGAGTGTGTTCAGTGTGTTCAGTGTCCGTGATGTTATACTGCTATGGGCTATTACATGAGAAAATGTGGCTAAACACGTGTTCCCTGGTAACAGACACTGTAGTATCTACCATGAAGGAGGTAAACTTCCCAGTCTGCTTATCTTTCTGAGCTTCTGCACCCTTTCAACTTTCCTCACACTATCAGCAGATGACCTGAGGTATCACTCTGCTGACTTTTTTCCATTTAGCCTCTTCGACCTACCTTCAGATTGGCCTAAACCCCAGCCACTATTCAGTCTCTTTCCAACCTCTGTTGAAGGCCTCACCCTTCACACACTATTCCACACTCTGTATACCGATCAGGGTTTTTTGGTTGCTTGGGTGTTTGGTTCACTCAGGTGTGGTACACTTTGTGCTGTGGTTTATCAGGTTTAACGTAGGTTGTGATAAAAGTGACACAAAATGTGTTGTCATGAACAAGTAAATGGAACAAATCAATGTTCCCTCTGCTGTAATCATTTTCTAGCGTTTGAACATTTCTATTTTCAGTAGCAGTGCACAAGAATATGCATTATTACAGTGTTCCTCATAAACCTCTGGTCGACTTATTGTTGTGCAAGGAGTGCAAGTAAATGTGCAGGCTGTATTTTAAGAATCATCTGTGTTTGGGTTAAATATAGACTGCCTCTGAACAGATGTCTTTGTGAGTGCTGTGGTAATGATGCAGAAAATGTGTAGTTATGAGTAGGATTGGCAGGCATGTTGTTAGTAGCTTTACTTGGGGTATGAATAAGGTGTGTCAGAGCTTTAGAGCAGCCGTCACCAACCCTGGCTCAGGAGAGTCTGGTTCCAACATCTACCTGTACCACACCTGCATTAACATCTTTAGAGGTTTATGACTGGCAGGATTCAGAGAGCGGGGCAGAAGGTTATATGCAGGTTGGAGCCTAACACTTCAGGAAAGAAGATCTCCAGATGGAGGGTTGGTGGCCACTGCTTTAAAGAAATGGCAATGGTTACTTTGAAGTCTCTCAGTGAATGTGAACAACTCTACTGCCACCTTCTGTTTAGTTAGGAATGTGCAGTCGTACTACAGCAAACAGAAAAGGTAAACACAGTATATTGTATACCATATTGTATAATGTACGGGCAAAGAAATACGATTCAGCAATACAATTACAACTTAACATTACTCTACAGGATATTAGAGCACTTGATCAGTTACTTTGTGTTGTATGGGAAAGGTGGGTGCTGGAAGAGCATCTGTCCATTAGATTCGTCTATTGTTAAAAAGATCTCTATGTCCTGTGCATTGAACACTGGGGGAACCTGCTTTCATGTTTCATGTAGTCCAGCATACTAAACACAGTCATGTCTTCTCTAAATATAAGCATGTTAATCCAGCACAGAGTGTCAAGATGATACCTGTAAGGTTAAAATGTTAAGGGAAGTATGTCTAAATGGGAAATATACTGGTACTGAGCATTTTGCCCATTAAGAGTATAAGGATGCTGGGTGCCATAGATCAAAGAATAACACAAACCAATTTTTAAAATAGTACTATTTATCTACTGAATAGATAGTCTGTGCATACCAGCATCCGAGACACATAAAAACTGCTGCTATACTAACTAACGTTAATGTTCCTGACATTAACCAAGAACACCTGGGGTCATTTTTTTTACCTTTTTAAATGGTATAAGTATTGTTATTCAAGAAAGTCAGCCTTACTTAAAAATGGAAATGTGTCCCTGTTTATATTAACTATGACTCATCATTTTATTTGTTTATGTTGAATTAATGTCTTAAATTAATATTTTCCTCTAATCTTCCATCGAACTGCAGTGATATCCCTGCAATGAAACAAAAAAGTGGTTTAGATCAGCACATACATAAGGTGGTTAAAGCTGGTCTATGCTAGTCTAACACTCATCTGGTCATTCTTTTGCTAGTTACCTAGCATGGTCGTCCTGCTTAACCATGACCATACCACTATCCAAAATACAACATATGCTGGTTTCCTGTGCTGGTTTTACTAGCAGATACTTGCACATTTTGCACGTGTAATGTGCACATCAGTGTTACCACAACTTTGCTGAACCTTATTTATTATGTGTATTCATCGTTTTCACCTCTGTGGCATTTTATCACCCTCAGTTGACAGGGGCCCTTCTCTCTCTCTCTCTCTCTCTTTCCAAACATCATGTATTTTCATTTTTAAAGAAGTGTTGATTGTTATCTGGTTATAATAGACTGTTTTTGCATGTAAATTCTATCTACTCCATCTAATTCTGTTTATAGTCTATTCTTATATTATTAGAATAAAATCATTACTTTCCTTTGTATTCTTGTACATTGTAAATATATATGGAAAGTCAAAATCCATTCTACTTACAAATGAAGTGAAGCCAGATCAGCCATATGACATTTTTAAAAAGCATTAAATCGATAAACAGAGAACATGTGCAGAACTGATAGTTCATGTTCTAAAATTTGACTGGATCAGTCATGATTCGACGCACTGTGAAACTTATTTACTGTGTTATTTAAACACTGACTGAAATTTCTTGCTGTAGTGCTAAGGTTTATGGTTTTGCTTGGGAAGACTTTTCTACTTTAAATGAACTACATTTCTGGATGGATAGATTATAGGGGCGTAAGAAAATATTGACGCACGAGTAACACGATATTATGCTTTGTGTTCAGTTCTCAAAAACACAGAGTGGATTTTTAATTTACATGTAAAGCTGACGGCAGACTGCTTAAACCTGCTTTTATGCCGTTTATACCCCTGACCACTAGATGGCAGTACTGTGAGCTTCACCCATCAGACTCTGTTGCTCCTAAATAAACAAGCAGCATATGTGTCGAAAAATAAAACAGCAGATGGAGGACCTGATGTTTTGGATGTTACCATGTTCAACCAGATTTTTTAAATCAGCCAGTTAGAAGATTCCTCAAAACCCCTGTAAATATGTAGAATCTTATACCTAACTTTCTCTTTGGTAAAGTTGAATACAGTTTTTGCTTATGTGCCCCTATAAAGGTAATAAGCTACCCATAGAATTATCTGCGTTTCACAGACACGCTTTGTTATATGGGGTATTCATTTACAAGCATAACTTCTCACCTCAGCAGACTTTACTTTGGACTAATAAACATACATGGTTTAATAATAATGTTATTAATAATAATAATGTTTTTTTCATTCAACAGTTACTTGATGATAATCGAGTCTTTATCACGTAGCCTAGCTTCTGTGGCAAATTTGGAACTATTAGTTCAAACACTGAGTGAAAAAGTAACTCTGTCCCTGATGATCCTTTCTCCTTAATTAAAGATAATCACAAGATTATAGAGGATTATTCCTGTCCTTTTATGATTCCGGTTAATGGGATTAAAATAGTTGATTTAAAAAAAAAATTAATAATAATTTTATAAAGCAGCTACTATCTCAGAAACCTATTCCATTGGTAACCTTTAAGTGGTCAGCTCAACAAAGGCAAAACAGTTGAGTAATTTGGACTTTACTATATAAGTACGTTCTTCATAACAAAATGAAAAGGTTGCTTTAGAAAATATTGCACAGATGTTACCCTGGTAATGGCACCTTTTTTCTATTGTGTATTGTGTCCATTTTGAGTTGATCTCTTTTTGTCTGATAAAGAAAAAAATATAAAGAAATTCATCTAAAAAGCAACTATGTCTTATACATTTTTAATTGACCCCTTATTTAATCCTGCTTTACAAAAAACTTATACATTATAATAGCTATATTTTATATACATATATAAAGATAAAATTGTCCAGAGAATCTTCTTCACATATGAACTCAAAATAGGTTTGTGTAATTACATCTCCACACTGGTGAGCTAATTTCAGGTATTCTCTTTTCATCTCCGTTTGTTGGTGTTTGATTCGGTGTTGGTTTTTCCTGTCCTTGTATCTCATGTGACTGTAAATGACGTCGCTAAATATCTTACTATTTTGAATCCTATAACGTCTGTATTACGTGTTGCGAAGTGTCTGCCAATACACAGCCCTAATGTTTTGTGATCATGTAAAGTATATATTATGCTTTTGTAAGATTATGTTGTAGCCATTTTAAAAATGCAATTGGCCACATGGGTTTGTGTGTAACAGTGATTTTCCCCACAAGGTTACTAATCAACTTCTTACGTATACAAATAAGACTTTTTGTTCTTAGAGAAGAAACTGTGTTTTTTGGAGATAAATGCTTTACTTTATAAAACAGATTCCTACCAGTGAACCTCGAGTTTGAAAGTTAAATCCCCACATTTTTACATTCATGTTTTCACTCCTAGCAACAAAGTTGAGGACTGGACAGCTAAAGCGGATTCCCGTATTGACGTCACTTCCCTGTGATCGGCTAAAAATGAAGGCGGCCATGTTGTGGTGGTAAAGCGGAGCAGCTTGGCAGCGGCTGTGTCGAAATCGATGTTTAGAAGTGAACTGAAGCGGTGCTGAGAGTGACTTTTACCTGCGGGCTGAAGTAGCTCCAAAGAGCGGAAATATCTTACTTTAACTGCAGCCTCGCCGACGTCTGAGTCAGAATGAGCGGAGGAACCCCGTATATCGGGAGCAAAATCAGCCTGATCTCTAAGGCCGAGATCCGCTATGAGGGCATCCTCTATACCATCGATACCGAGAACTCCACCGTCGCACTGGCTAAAGGTGAGACCCTCACTCCAGGGCCCTGCTGAAGTCCGTAGCATAAGAGCCCGACACCTGCCCCCTCGTCCAGCTCTTAACGTGTTCGAGGACTGTGCTCATAAAGAAGCCAGAGAGTTAGCAGGCCAGTTAGCTAACTACTTCTACCTTACCATGCTAGTTTTACATGATGCCATGTTTGTTCACAACACCTGAGCAGGCTGGTTAACAACAAGGACAGATCTGTGTTTGGCTGTGGAGCTAATATTAGCGGTTACTTTAGCTTAGCTTACGTCACAGCAGCATGCCCAGCGTGCTGTGTTTACGTTAGCTGCTAAGTGGCTAACAACTAGCCACGTAAAGTTGTTTGGCTTAGTCAGTTAGGTGACTCATTCAGGTTAGCTAGATGAGATTATGAAAACTCTCTGGCCACATTGTAAATGACCACAGTATTGTATTTACATTCATGACGCATTTATTAGGCCCACATACTATGCAGATACATTATGCATTTACAGACTGTAGCCCCTCTTTTCCACTGTGTGCTTAGTTAGACTGTTTCTGTACCGTTTATTAAGGGTCATGACCAGGCAGGTTTTATTTAGGTGGGTGATCATTCTAAGTGTTGTAGTTCCCCTGACGTAGTAGGGGCATGGGGAGACACAAGTTTATCTTTTAAATAATGACAGTGGCCTGTGATTGTTTGTTGATAAGACTAAGTGAGAAAACAGGTAAGCTAACTGGATTTAGCTACTTCATTAGCATAACTGATCAGAACTGTCAGTTTAATCTTAATGCCAATTTTAAAGCACTGGCTGCTATTTTTACTCTGATTTTAGATGCTCTTGATACTCTTTCCAGAACATGACAGTCAGTTGCATGTATGGCTGTTACTATTATGATTAAGGTTAACAGATAGTCAAGTGTTACAGTGTGCCTGCCGTACATATTTGGTTCTTAAGTTCTGCATTTTCTTTTTTTTTTTTTTAGTGCGCTCCTTTGGGACTGAGGATCGCCCCACTGACAGACCTATACTGCCCAGGGATGAGACATACGAGTACATTATTTTCAGAGGCAGTGACATTAAAGACCTGACAGTTTGTGAACCCCCCAAACCAACTTTGCCTCAGGACCCAGCCATTGTTCAGGTATATGGGACAAAGCAAAAAATTGCCTTGCCTTGCCTTGCATGTATTGTCTTAAAGTTCAGTAGCAACATGTGCTGGAGTTTTAAAGGCCAGTGCACACAAGAATTACATCTATAGTCAGTAGGACTGTCCTTCAAAGATGGCATGTAATAATTTGTTGCTGATCCTGCTGATGTTCTTTGTCAGTCTTCTATGGGATCTTCTACTGCTCCTCCAACATCCTTCCAGGTTGGAAACTCATATGGGCTGTTCAAACAGGCTCCAGTATCCCCATACGGCCAATTTACTGCTAGCCCTTTGGTTTCACCTCCATTTGGGGCTGTTGGAGGTAAGTGTCTCAAGTATGAGTCTTAACTAATGACATAATATTAGTTAAGAGGTTCTGTCTGAGAATATGCTCTTTTCTAAGGGTTTTTAGTGTGTGTTTTTAAAATGAATAAAGGTATTCTGTTTATTTTCGAAGCACTGTTTATATAGACATGCTCTTGGACTTCATGTGCTATTAATAAAAATTACTTACTTTTTTTAATTTGTTGTCTCATGCGTCATAAGTAGAAAATAAATTAGATTAATTATTAATCTTGGTTCTACACCAAGAATCCATATGATTGCCTGGTGTTAATATTTACTATGTCTGACTCGGATTTCCACAAGCAATCAACTTTATTCTAAATGACATTTGGATTTGTGTACCATGTATCTTGTTCTTGAGTTTTTAAGCCAATTAAGTAAAGTAGTTGGCAAGAATATTCATTGTGTCTTTGATTCGCCATGCCTTCAGTGTTTTCAGGAATGGTATCTCAAAAAAAGCTGAAACTTTAGCGAGTATTGTGGAGCATGGCATGTACTATCAAAATATTAGTAACTGTCTTAAACACTGTAATGCAGTGATAAAATTGTCTCCTGCTTCTGTCCTGTGTGCTAGATTTAGTGACCCACAGCAAATATCATATACAGAGGTGCTGCGTACCAGTTTCTTATACTGCATGGCTGAATTTGTGTTTGAATTGAACCACATAGGTGCAATTTGAAGTTTTGCAAGTACAAACTGCAGCCCATCTGTTTCTTTGCGTAGTTTGTTAGTCCCTTTTACTCTGCTGCTGAATGGTGTTGAACCCCTACAGGACCACCGCAGAGCTAGCATTATTTGGGTAGTGGATCATTCTCAGCACTGCAGTGAAACTGATGTGGTGGTGGCAGCTTGTCGGTGTGTTGCAGTGCATTGTAGGTTCTTCACACCCAAACATCTTATTCACTCAAGTCTATTGGTTTGTTACTGAAGGAACAAACATCTCTATTTTTAGGAGCACACTTATGTGATTGTGGTGATGCTTATTGACTGTTTCTCTTTATTATTTCTACCCTTATTATTTTTCAGCCCTTATTGTGTTTTTCTTGCGTTGGGATGATTGACATTGTTGAATAACAGGATCCCTCCTGTTTTATGTTTGAGAAGTTTACCTTATCTTCATGCAGGTCTTACTGAACAACAACACAGCTTCCATTCCAACTAATTCTAGTTTTAGATATTTTGTTTGTGGGTCTCTAAATCCTTTGTCATTGTCTGTAGCCCGCAACAGCCCTCCTCTGGAGTCCTTGCAGAAAAGCCCCCCACTTGAACCAGCAGCTCCATCAGCACCCTCTGTGAGCACTGCTGCGTCCGCACCAGTGGGACGGAGGAGTCCCATCACAGCCCGTCTGACCACGTCTGGTAGCCAGAAGCCCCTGGACATCCAGGAGCAGAGGAGGGGTGAGGGCCAGCCTAGGCTATGGTCAGGACACAGGCATGCTGCAGGAAATAAGGCTAGTGTAGTTCGCTCGAGCTTTCAAGCAGCAGGTGAGGGCAGATGTAAACTGGTCATTTCTAGATAAGTCAGTTATTGATGATTTGCTATATAAAATATTCCTGTATTTTATAGAGAAAAATGTGTATGAAGCCACAGTTCTTAATATTGGAATGATATGCAAACATGCCCAGCATGTTCAAAAAAACTTTGTGATGGTAGAAAATATTTCCGGGATTCTAAAATGGTTATACCTTCTCAGGCACCGAAGCGCCAAAAGTGGCCACCCGACCTGAATCTGATCAGTCCAGAGGTGAAAACAAGGATGCTTCTAAGCGGCAAGCAGGTTATTAAATGTCTGCTACAATGGCCTTTCATGCAGCCATTTTGTCAGACTGTAAAACTGCATGCCAGATTTCCACATTCATGTAAATCTGCATAGATCCGCCTGCTTTTTATGTTGTATACAACACTCATGATCCAGCTGAGTGAGCTCTAGCCCCTTTCACAGAGAGCCGTAAATGCAAAGTCAGATTCCCTGTGTTTTCAGGGCCCGATCATCATGTGACATTTACATTTACATTGTTTAGCTGACACTCTTATCCAGAGCGACTTACAAGGTTAATCATATTACAAGTAGGTCAATGTAGTGTTAGGAGTCTTGCCCAAGGACTCTTATTGGTGTAGCACAGCATAGTCACTCAGCCCGGGATTCCAACCCCAGTCTTCAAGTGGCTACTTGGCGGGTAGTGGTGTTATCTGCTGAGCTACACCAACACTATCACTACATGTGTAAACATAGAGATGGTCCTGTAATACCACAAAGTCTAACTTTATTCTTAAGATCAGGCTATGCTATAGTGTAAAACTGACCTGCTAGCATTCTGGCTGTAATAGCTGTAGGTAAATAGCTACCTGCATTTAGCTACCTGCAGTGTGCAGAGCTTCAAATAGTCCCAGGTGAGTTACAGGATTACAGGAGTTGTGTTCTTTGTGCTAGTGGTATATCATAGTTTGTAAAAGAATTCCTACTATGATGGGTCATTTTTGGGTCCTTGTTTATGTTTTAGACCTGGTATAGCTTGGACACTGGTACTTGTATCTTTGTGAAAGGGGCTTTGTTGTGTTTTATGCCTTTGTGTGAGATCTTGAACTAATCCCGCAAACATGTAATAGTGATTGCACAGTGCTTTTCCTCATCAGCTGTCTGTTTGCATGTTCTTGTTAACGTTGTCATAAAAATGCCAGCAGTAGTTCTGTGTCATGATTTCTGTGTTTGCTTTTTTTATTTTTCATATGCTCTCCTTTTGCAGTTTTTCACATTACTATAATTACATCCATACAAATCAGAATTTCATTTTGTATTACTTTTTATATTGTAGAATTTTTATTATGTCATGATTCTTTCCGTATTTAATTGTACTTGGCCTTTCATGCAGCTGTTGGCCCACCAGCTCCCCGCCGTGGTCGTGGAGGAGGTCATCGTGGGAGGGGGCGTTTCCCTGTGAGGAGAGATGGACCAATGAAGTTTGAGAAAGACTTTGATTTTGAGAGTGCCAATGCTCAATTTAACAAGGAGGAGATTGACAAGGAATTCCAGAGCAAACTTAAGCTGAAAGGTGCAGAATTTATATTAAACACTATATTGCTGAATGCTCTGTCATCCTGCTCCTGATGACAAGCCATTACAAATCATAGTACTGTGTATTTAAAGAGCAATTTTGACATGTTCGCCCATTTAGATAGACTTGGTGATACAATCTTGTTTTACACTATAATGGTATCTATGATACAAGCTGGAGTATTAACATGCTTATCATGCAGTGACTTTGGTTTGGGCTCCCTACTCACCTTTGATTATAAGTAAGCCAGCCCTACATCGTTATTATATAAGAAATGAGTGCTTGAGAGAACTTGGTATTCTGCTGTTTGATATGGTATACAGATAAAACTAATTCAGGTAGCAGGTGCTAGGAATAAATGTTTACACAGTGTTTTAATGTCGTGATTCAGTGATATCCTGTGATATTCCAATTATTTTTGTGAATTTTGGATTTTATTTGTTTATGTGTATTTAGATGAGAAGACAGAGAAGGCTGTAAATGGGGAGGATAAGGGTGACTCTGGGGTGGATACTCAGAACAGCGAGGGTAACGCTGAAGAGGAGGATCCACTAGGCCCAAACTGCTACTATGATAAGTCAAAGTCGTTCTTTGACAACATCTCCTGTGACGACACTAGGTTGGCACTTCTTTTTGTCTTTTTATTTTTCATTGTTATGTGCAAATGATGATGTTTAAGTACATGAGCACAGTGCTATAACATGTCTAACTGCACCTATAGTTTAAGGCACCGAGGTTGCTGAGAATGATTTTCAGACTGTATTTTTTGTACCTCAAAGCATAAAGGAAAAGAATGCATCTCAAGAGCTGGGATCAGTGTTTGCATTAGTCTTACTGTTTGTATGCCATACTTAGAAAGAATCTCAACATGCTGCACTTAAATTTACCTTCAAGTGTCTCATAACGCCGCTGTAGGCCTGAAGCCCAGAGTGAATGAATTTGTAGTTATTTTGTTTAAAATTTCACAAATATATATTTTTTTCCAGGGAGAGGAGGCAGACCTGGGCAGAGGAGAGGCGGATGAATGCAGAGACATTTGGGCTACCGTTACGTCACAACAGAGGGCGTGGAGGCTTCCGGGGCCGCGGGGGCATGGGATTCCGCAGCAACCGCGGCCGTGGAGCCAGCCGGGGATCGTTTGGAAGCTCACATACGGGTGGTGGTGGTTTCAGAGGAGGGTTCAGAGGAGGCCAAGGAGGAAGGGAGTTCTCTGATTTCGAATACAGGGTAAGGCAACACTCTTACTTTTAATTTAATCAAAGTGAATAATTAACAGTAATATGTATCTGCTAAATCGTAGTAGTTATTGACTGTATATGCCATGCTCTCTCCTACTGTTCTGCGTGTTTTAACATATTGAATTGAAAAATGATTTAGTCGAAACATGAAATTATTTTTTAAACATTTCAGTGATGTGCTGGAACATACAAGTTTTAATATTGAATATAATAAATACATACCAGTAATGTATATTATTATTATTATTATTATTATTATTATTATTATTATTATTGGTAATATTATGATATAATTGATTTGCTTTAATAATGTTTCTTTTATACATTTCCCAGAAGGACAACAAAGTAGCTGCATAGTGCAAGTGGGAGCTGGATCCACAAGAAGATCTAACTCACGGGGTATACATATTTGGTGATTACTTTTGATGACAGGAATGAAGAAAAAAATTACTAGATGTATATTTGTCACCAGCACTGGTATAGACCACTTAACAAGTGGATAAAAATGCAATGTTTCAGCCTTTTCAAATGTTAATCTGACCAGAATATTTCCAGATTGATAATTCTGTGTATGTGCATTCTTCAGAAGGACTTCTTTTGTTTTTGTTTTTTTTCCCCCCAGTAATAAATTTGTATTTAATGATCTGTTAGATATAAGGTAACAGTGTACATATGCTCACATACTGTGAGTACTTTGATCACTGAAATAGCTTTATTATTGTTATTTTGAATATAACTTCCCTCTTTAGCACTAGAATAGCCAGGTTGGTTCTCAGTTACAGCTTTTTACTGTATTTTTCTACTTGCTCACATTATTCACCTGAGTTAGGTAGTCCGTGTAATTACACTTCACCTGTTCAAACAGCAAACAGCTAGTGTGCATTGTTGGGTTTTCTTAGGATGGATTTTACTTTTGTGTTCAGTTCTTCACAGACGTTTGTATGTGAGGTTGTAGTTTATGCAAACATTTCTCATCAATGTGAGCTGTTAGATATGGACACAGAGGATTGACTGTGTTGATTCGCCATGTGTTTCGCTATATGGCGTTTTAGGCGTTATTTTCTGGGCGTAGCTGCGTTGCATCAAATCCTGATATGTTCCACCCAAAGGCGTCCTAATGCCCATGCTTTTAATATGCCATTTATTCATCAACTCTGTGTCTGCTTCACTATGTACATCTGTGTTAGAACTGTGCCTAGTAGTCTGCTGTACAGTCAGTTGTAGGCTGCAATTCATGTGTTTATGGCACCACTGTGCAGAAGTTAGGTGACTGATGATGGCATATCTTCATTGTCTTCTGTTGTTTTTATTGGCCACTTCCATGTGTGATGTCTGACAACAGGACAGATATAAGAATATTTTGTATGTCTACAGTCATGTGCAAAGGTTTGGGCACCCTTGATCGAATTACTGGTCAGTTATATCTACCTAAATTTAATGGTCAAAAACCTTTCTTTCTGGATTTATCTGTAGACCCATGTTCTTGAGCTTTTTAGATCAAACCTGCATCTAACGTACCACCCCTTTATCTTTCCTTGCCTAATAATATTGCATCTGATCCAGCTAGTAAAGGGTCTCTGGCGAAATTAATTAGCTGGAACAGATGTAAGCAGATGTAGTTGGAACTAGCAGGAATGTAGATCTCCAGGTCTAGAGGTCCAGAGAACACCCTATTTCACAGTTTAATATACAGTCACTGATTATTACCTGAATATATTGCGGTACACTTTTTATACTTCTTTTTTTCTAATGTGTTAAATTCAGCAGGTAAATAATTGCTCTAAACATGTGTATGTGTTTGATGTATAGAATGTGTTACTGTGTTATTTCACTTGGAAAATCAACAAAACATGTAATTTGACCATGGATGTTCACAATTTTGCACATGACTGTCTAGCAAGACAGGGTGTTTGTGTTTTATCAGTGACTTGCATGAGCTGTTTTTTTTAATTGTCCACTTAATCCTAATTGTTGCTATCACTGGCAAGGTTCCTCATAGATTGACTAAGTCTTGAGTAAATTGCCATGCTAAATGGTGATTCATTGGAAGTTTGTTAGTCAGGGCTAGCCCTTAACTTTAGGTCTAAGAGAAATGACAAGTTTACAGTCTTGCTGTGCTTTAAGTATATTTTTAAGCATCTGCATGTATAACTTCTGTATATATCATAAATGCACTAGCATGTAGTCAGTTTTTGTGCTTTTGAGAATGATACATCTTCAGTCAGGTCACTTGTGGTGCCAGAAAAACTGCATTGCTGCCTGCTACTGGTCACGTAAGGTATGACAGACCACTGGCCTCAAGTACAAGGCAAGTGTACCTAATGAGAGGGCCAATAGGGGCGCTGTATCCCGTCTATAGTACATTACCAGAGTATGCATTCAGTGATGCATTCAGATGCAGTTTTATTGGGCGTATTACAGTGGTCTGTGTACTTGCACAGAAGCTACACTAGTTAGCAGTGTAGTGAGTAAGTGAATGTAATGTACAGTTAGGCTGTATAAAAAGGATTTGTGCCATTGCAGAAGGCTCTTTTAGTCATTGCATTCCTTTTGCATTGCCTGTATCCCTTGTATGGAACAATGAGTGGCTGCTGTATCTTTTATATGACTCATCTAATGTATACACCCTATAGAGTCTAGTTTCACTGGCATGCTTACCTGGTGGAATTCGACTGGAGATCATAATGTTTGATTTAACTAACTTGGGTATGTACACTTTGTAAGTTCCTCTCTACACCTGTGGTGTGCATTATGTGCAATTTGTTCACAGTCCCACTTCCAATGAGATGTTTCACTGTGTGATGTTACTACTGCGTATGAAGTCTCTGTTGCTCCTACTTAACAGGTTTAACATTTTAAATTTATAAATCTTACACAACCAGCTGAACTGATGTCATAAATGGTAACCTCTGTATTACAGATTCTGTTCCATATTTAATCCTTAATCCCACACTATAATCACTACACAGTGCAAACACTACACTCAGAATGGGGTGGGGGGACATCTTCAGAAAGAAATGTTAAAAAAGCAAAAGATTAGGCTTGAGAATATAATGCGGAAATCGAGTGGGATGCTATCCAGGTATACTTTAATGCAAGTGAGTATTTAAATCTCATAACTAAGATTTGCGCACAATGACACCATTTGGTGCTCACTAAAAACACATTTTCTGCTCATTTGATTTCCACTCATGCAAGATCTCGTTCATCTTGTGATTTCCATTTTTTCGTGTTTTGTTTTTCCGGCCTTTCTTTGGTTTTTTTAGTTATTCTGTTTTGAGGATTGAGATTTGATTGGTGAAATATCTTGGACGGAATTATTTTGTGGTAACTGACGTGGTTAGTTCTCTCAATGTTTGCTTTCCAGTGTCTTTCTTCATCCAACTTCCCTTTTACCGCAACTCAGTTTGATCTGTTTCTGTCATGGGCTTTTGCACGACAGCAATAATTTTGATGTTTTGTTTGAACATTAATTGAACAACTGACACAATTCCTGGGTGCTGTAAAATGCCAATAGCATATTAAAGTGCAAGTAGCTACTTGTAAATCAAACCACGGCTTGATTTGCAGGTGATTGTTTAGGGAAGTCAGTCTGCACTTCCTGTCCAGTTTCTATATCCTAGAGCATGGCTGAATTTATAAAGATGTTCTCTGGATGTAAGCATTTATAATAAATTATAATCAAAATATTAATTAAACAGTCTTAAGAGCATCTGAAATTGTCATTGTCATCAGCAGATTCTAGCTTGTGAAGTTTTGCACACTGCCTACAAGAAGTAAGGGTCATCATGAAATGTCCACTTGGGATTTTTTTGGGAAGTTTTAAGAAAAAGAAAAACAATTCAAAAACTTAAAGCTTTACAGTTTAATTGATATGATCCGTCACCTTTAGTCATTACGTATTTAATTCTTTAGGGAAGTATTGATTTTAAGATAAAGTAAAATCCAGTTTTCTTGCAGGTACACAGCATGTGTCTATAAACTATTCCAAGTATGTGAAAGCAGTATCAGGTCCTGCTGAGCCATGATCAGCACTTTGTAATCTGGAGATGTTTTATACAAGCATACAGACATTCAGTTACATTCACTGTTGGGCGTACAGGAAGCATGCTGGTATTGTCAGAAGCCACGAAATCGTGACATAACGTATGGCAGTGCTTGTAAGACAGATACTGTTACTGAAATGTCCTGTGATCACGTGTCACCAGTTTCTTTCAGTGTTGGTTTAACTTGCATTTCTTTTGTCATGTGCATCTACAGTAACATTCATGTTCATTTTCAGCCCCCGGCGCGGGGGATGTACCTCAGTGTAAAGAGGTTTTTAGTCTGAGAGAAGAATAAACAGTTGTCCTTTAATGTCTGCTTTCTTTGTGATTGTGCTTCTTTCGGGTGACTCACCTCTTACATTGTCTTCCCTGAATTAATATTAAATATTGGACACGTCATGGGAAAACTCATTTTTAATGGCTTGTTTGAATAATTTGATATAGTATGTAAGAGGTTGTGATCTGAATTGGCCAAAATGGAAATCATATTTAGGTTCCAAACCCACCATAAGCCACTTCATTATTATTATTTTTTTAATTGGCCTGCATAATCTATATTCATTTTTAATGAAGGCAAGGTCATCTGCTCTGTAGCTGAATGCTGCTACTGAGAACTTTTCATTTCACAATGTAAAATGCCAGTTTGGCTTTTGATTAGACCATTACATAACCCTCCAGTTCTTCCTGTTAAGACATTCCTTGGTGAATTTAATTTTGTGCAATCTATCCTGATGCAACGTCCGTTTTGTTTTAGCTTTGTTTTGAAAGGTAACCTCACATTCTCATTATTTAAGCACACTCTAGTATTTGAAAATCATTTGTAAGTTATTTGGTGTTGCAAGTTGGCCAGCCCTGAGGTAGCAAAGCAGCTCCCAAGAGTAACTCTCCTGCCGTCCTTTAAAGTTGGTGTGTGATTCTTCTAAAAGAATCAAATGCTGAATTTGTCAATATGGCTCCTGGAACTGTAACCAAACGACTCTCTACGACTCATCTGTTCAGAGGACTTTTATTTTCCCATCAAGCCTTTTTTTTCTTTTTTCCTCCCTTCAAAGGTAGACACCTGCTACCTGGAGCTCCTGTGATGGCTGTTTGGACTTCCTTGGTCTTACTTTTTAGCATCTTACATTAATCTCTCAGCGTAAGTTTGGTGGGGCGGCCTGGTCTAAACAGGTAGGCAAGGGCGTTAAATCTTCTCTCCAGTTGTATATAACGTTCCAGATGAGTGAGGCCAACCCCTTCTCTGACTCGTGCACATCCACAACCACCTTTCTAAAAGGCTCGTAGGGCTGAATTGGTCAAGGAATGATACTACACTCCACTAACAAAGACCAGACCAGACAACAAGTTTTTTATCTAACAGTGATCACATAGCAGAGTGATTTCACCTGATTTCAGTTTGACACTTAAAGTGATCATTTTTGCAGCAATGTACTGACATTTTTCATAATTTTATTTTAAGCAAATAACAGTAATAGTGCTAATTTTAAGTGTTGTTTTTTAAATTTCATGTCTTTCATCCAACATTGTTTAAATTAAGAACATAATACCTTGATACATTGTATGTTAGATGGAAGTTGGCTACCCAAGTAGGCCGTCTTTAATTTGTTGCGTGTGTAATCAAGACGTACCATGATATGCATTCACCTATTTATCTTACAGCAGTTTAATCCCACCTGTTCACCTTCTAGTTATAAGGGGGGTTTCATTCTGCACTGCTTTTCAGGGCGGTGCATTACAGAGCAGTAAACTGAAAGTGAGGTTATTTGTATAGACGGGTCTTGAAGGCTCAATAACATAAGCCCCCAGGGAACCTAAATCCTCCTAATTAGGTTACCTTTGTTCCTCTGGGCCACAGCGTACATGAGCAAAGTACGTCTGATGAACACCTTTCCAAGTCTAATGCCGTATTCCATCATGGCTGTGTCAAACTGAGGACTGCTATTTCAATGCCTTACTGTCAGTGCTGTTCCACAAGGGCTTTAAACGGCAGCATTCTCTGCTGTGTCAGTGCTGACAAAGACTATTATGGGATTGTGTAAAGTGATGCCTTAATAAAGAACATTAACAGCCACCGTTTCAACCCTGACATCACGTGTACTGGGAACAAATCGTAGAAAGCAGTCCCAACCACAGAGGATTGTGCAACGGCCGGCCGCAGGTGCTTAATGAACCTGACCAATGGCCTTTGGTGTGAACAGACAAATGACTCAGAAATCCTGTCCACATTCAATGCAGAAGGCCCCACTCGCTCATACCCCTACAATGATGAGATATTCCAGCAGGATAATGCACCGAGCCATCGCCCAAATTTGTCCAGCATTGGTTTGGAGGACAGATGTGGCCTGCATGTTCGCCCAATATGAGCCCAGCCAAGGCATATACACTCTCATGGCTTATGTGACCTCCCATAATGCACACTGGCACAAATAAACTGACCAGTGTTAAACCTCAAACACAAGATAACACCTCACAACTTCTACATGTGTGGGTGTTCCCCCATGATTTTAGTTCCATATGAGTGGTGGAGCTAGCTAAGGGTGTTAGACAGAGCTGTCACTCAAGCTTCATTAGCCACGCCCACACAACGCTCAGAAAAGTCAAATTAGCACATATTATATATTTTTCATCCAAGCTTTCTTCTGCTGGATGTGTAATGTGACATGCGAGTTTAGTATCATATAAACAGTGGCTTTCTTATGGATAAAGACAGATTGGAACATGGTCGGGTAAACATGAATTTTTGATGACTAATGTCATAAGTGGATGTCTGAGGCGAGATAAAATATACAGGCTCTGCGCCTGGTTTAATAGTATACAGATGATTCGTTAAAGTGACTGTTGTGGCGTTAGAATGTGATGGTAATCATTTTACATCTCGTGGCACATGTCAGTGGAGCTTCCTGTCTGTGTTGTAGTGGGAGTGGCCACGTGGGGAGAGAAGTATGCCGCTATTGGCGCTGCTGCTTCTGCTGCCTCCCACTGAAGGTGCGCTGCCCCTTTTTCCTCCGAACGATCTGAGTGAAACAGCCGTGACTGGGCAGCAGCACTAAGCAGAGGACCACGCTCATCTCTTTTCATCATCAGCATCATCATGGGGCTTACCAACGATCCCAATTACAAAAAACTGGAGCAATGGTACAAATCAAACGCCGGAGGTTTGAACATGAGGCAGATGTTCGACGCGGACAAGGACAGATTCTCAAAATTCAGGTGAATCCCGGAGCTTCCGCACTGCTCACGAATCAACTGTACCTGAAATACACTACAAAGCAAGCTACCTGTCGAGCAAAACGGAAAGCTGTTTGTATTAATCGGGGTGCCTAGATCGATTAGTTTTGTCTACTTGGTGTCAACTTGAGTTGTATTGCAGGGATATTGCGACACAGCCACTTGTAGCAATGTCCTATTTCACAGTAACGATACTGATATAACTGCCCTTTTTGCTGACTGTGTACCTGCGGCTCTTAGGTCGAAAGTCCTAGTCTGCTTCTATTTTTTTGGCCCAATATGCCTGAATTATCCTCTTATATTCAGCGTTAGCGAATGCTAAGCTAGCAGGAGCTAGCTGTGCTGTGACTGGATACAAGGTCACTCATCATCGATTGACTGTGGAGGCCTTGCTGGGGTTTTAAATGGGTTTATAGTTATATATTAATGATCAAGCGCTTGCACAATCATAAACAGACCTGTTTTATGCCCGCCTTTTAGGCTAATTTCCAGGACGCTGTCTAAGCTAGGCTGACGTTGGCGTCCTTGTTCGCCAGCTTCTTGCTCGAATTTTCCCATTTCCTCTTAAACGATGCAGCAGTTCACTTCTAGCTGCTCCACCATTTAAGGTGGAACGGGGAGAACTCGAACAAAAACTGGCGAATAAGAAAGCCAACTTCAGCCTCGTCGTAGTCCAAAGACCTAACGAGCCCAAAAGTATCCGGTGGATGTTATAGAGAATCCCTAATGACTCACGGACAGCGGACGCCGCAGAGCGCGCGCACGCGTCTCAGCGCTGTGTGCTGTAAAGCTACGTGATGACCTGCACACGCGCTCCCAGTGCTCAGCTATGGGGGCGATGCGAGTGAGGTAGCTAGCGGGTAAAGCCCCCTTGTAAATGCTACCTAATCCTGTGAGTGATTTACAGTGTGCTGTCTATATGTCCCCTCCGACTGAATGCACATGACTGTATATGCTGTGGAGTTAAATTATGTCTCTATGTTGCAGTCTGTAGTCTGCCATGGAGCGTAAATATAATCTGGTTTGTTATTTTCTTACAGTGTAACCCTTGAGACAAACGATGGTGACGTTCTTTTGGATTATTCAAAGAATCTCATCAATGAAGAAGTTATGAAGATGCTGTTTGACATGGTACAGTTCATTTACTGCAGGCGCATCATGGAACTCCATTAGTCATTCTCACATGCTGCCGCGCACAAGCAGTCAAAGACATACAGGGCTGAACAATTTGTATTTAACAAAAACTTTTTTTAATATAATTTTATTATTTGAAGGAGCAGTATGTAAGATTTCTAAAATTGACTAAATCCTAAGAAATAACTGTTTTGATGGTATGTCAAAGATGTCTCTATATAGTATTGCAGAGATATCTACTAAAGTTAGCATGTTAACCAGCTAGCCCTGGCCTATCCTGTTTATAATACCACTTTGTACTTCAAGAGGTAGTAGTGGATGACTGTAGCACTCGAGTTGAATCAGTCCAGCGCGAGACATATGATGAATAAGCACTGCTAACAGGTTGCTTTATTTATTTATTTATTTATTTATTTAGCTTCTTTAGATGTAAGTATTTTCTATAAATTAAGCTCAATTTCTTTATAGGACATTATGAAGATCAGTGCTTTTTTTCAGGCTTAATGTTTAAATACTGAATGCAGTGTGCCTGCCACCCATTTCTTAGGTTAAATTAACCCACTAAAAAATTTAAAGACGCGAATTAAAATGTCTGATTAAACTTAAAATTTTCTCCGTTCAAGTATAGTTCCAGTGTTAAGACAATTATTTATACTATACAAAGCAGACAAATGTTTACACGGTTCCTTTGCAATATCATTATATTATGTTAGTGAGGGTGCATCTTTGATGAATCATAAATCGGTTATTCTCAACCCTGGCAAACCATTCCTTTGATGATATAAGGGCCCTGTAGCTTGTTTTGTAGTTGTAGAATGGGAAAGGCGGGCGTTCGCCATCAGCTGTCATCCCTTATTAGTCCTGAACTCATCTATTAGTAACAGGACTAATTATCGCCTTTTTAATCGCCACCATGCACGCCTTTCAAAGCTGTCTTCATTTCTCTACATATATACTCCCAAATATAACTGGACTTGTTGTATGAGTTTATACCGCTGTAACTATAGACTATCAGACTATATCTAGTTTGGCTTGTTCACATTGCCATGTGGATTAATTCTGTCTGCACGAGTATTTGGTGTGGCCAATGTGTCGTCTTGCCTAGTCATCATGACTTTCGCAAAACTAGTCCTCTATCGGAAACCCTCACTTGGTGTTCCCTAATTTATCACACTTGATTGATTTTGGCCGATAATTCTTAAGCCTCACCTGAGTTCAGTCGTAGAGCATGAATGTGCAAAAAAGGTGCAGGCTATTGTGTCCACAATAGATTAAGCATAGGAAACACTTGGCCAACTACTCAACTAACACTTCATTTTATAAGGCCCAGAGAAAGGAAGAGAATGAAATCTAGCCAAAACATCATTTAAGTAAATTGTGAAATAGTTCTGGTTGTCACTTCCTCTTTGCTTACTTTCATTTATTTATGGGCAGTAATAATGTCGCTTTTGCTTTTTTCCCCTTGGCATGCCTAGGCAAGGTCAATTGGAGTGGAAGCTGCCAGGGATCAGATGTTTGTTGGTGAGAAGATCAACTTCACTGAGGTACTGTCAAAGATGCAACATAATTGCTCTGCAAACTATAAACATAGACAGAATCCAGTCCTTCATAAGCATCCAGTCCTTCATTAAGTGTAAAGGGTTCTCATACCATTCTTTGGCCTCGAGGTGGATATGTAAGTGGGTGGGTGGGTAGGTAGGTATCAATCAATCAATCAATCAATTAACTAATAAATAAATTAATTATTCAATGTACAATATGCCTGAATCTAACCAATATGAACACTAAATGGCTGCTTTGGGTTTGTTGGGTCATCCATTGAACAGAGTCTGGCTGTCTGGCCACACTCTTAGTACTGATGTACAGGCCGTTATAAGGTGTCATCTTTAACTGGTTTCACATGTTACCTCCCAGATACAGTAATCATCTAATTGCAGCATGCTCAAAAAATTCTTATTGTTGTCTGTGTGACGTCAGGGTTTAAATGACCGTCTGTTGAGGCATACCAGGAAATAATTGCAGAAAACCACATGTTCTTTGTTCACTGCTGTGAAATTGCGACATTCAGCTTCTCTTTGTGGCATACAACACTTTCTGTATTGTGTTATTCATATGAAAACTGCAGAAACAGGAAAAACGGATTCACTAGATATCATGAAAGGCATCTAGCAAATACAACCCTGTCTGTCTGTGTTTCTGTAAACAGGGACGAGCTGTCCTCCATATTGCCCTAAGGAACCGTTCTAACACTCCCATCATGGTGGAAGGAAAAGATGTCATGCCTGAGGTGAACAGAGTTCTGAAGAAGATGAAGGACTTCTGCCATGTGAGTCATTGCAGTATATAATGGGGTAAAGTGTATGAAGCCACATGAATGTGGAATGTTATAGCATGTCGTCTTATGTTTTGCAGCGAGTGCGCAGTGGAGAGTGGAAAGGCTTCAGTGGTAAGGCCATCACTGATGTGGTCAACATTGGCATCGGAGGATCTGACTTGGTTAGTGAAGGTTTACTTAACTTTATTCTCCTCCTATTGATTTAGCACTGGTGGTTGGTCTAGAAGGGCAGGCCACACATGGTACTTATGTCACAAGTCTGTAAAGGCTATAAACAAAAAAAAAGTTTTTGTATGATTTGTATGAGGTGCCAGAAAAGCAGAAACCATGTACTGGATTGAAAATGGTGCATAAAGACTATTGATATTTACCTTATGAATTTCATTGTATATTTTACAGTACTCATATGCTCGTACCAAAAGTAATCCCTCCAACACATTAAAAAAAAAAAAAAAAAACTGGAGCAAGAGCGTTTTACTACAGAGTCACTACATCATCATTCTTTTTAACACTACTTAATAATAGATTGTGGATATAACATGAATAGGTCCAGATTTAAAACCACAGTTTCTTTTTTTGCCTTTATTTAGTTATATAAGTCATTAGTGGTGCAACCGCACAGGGCCTTTATGTTGTACTACACTTTTTCAACTGAAGACAATTCTGGACATCCAGATCATGCACCATTCTTTTCTAACATATGCACTATGTGGTTTAGTGTTGTCATGTTGATTCATGTGTATCAGTCTATTTTCCGTGATCTGTAGTAAAGAGAAGTAGGAAGTGTTTTTGAATGTTTTTACATGATTTCCATTGTGCATACATTTAATATTTTGATGGTGAGGACAGAGGTGGGTTTAATACATAAAATCCTTGCGGATGCTGGCTTATAAAAGACTACATGTTTTTTTTTTTTTTTTAGATGGTCCTTTGATATCCATATATGATTACTTGTTATTGATTATTACTTGTTATTACTTGATATAGAGTGTTTAGCAACTTTCCTAGTACTCAAATGCCCCTATCCATTTCTGAAATGTATTTCAGGCATCAATTTCTGAGTGAATGTATATTTACCAAAAACAAAGTTATGAAAATCATAAATCTTGTACTGTATATTTTAAAATCCAGGCTAAAGTATGTGTATAAATCACTGCTGTGAGTTTTTTTATTTAACCTACTCTCCGCTCATCTTTGGGAATTTGATTTGTAACTATGTGTCTGTCCCAGGGTCCTCTAATGGTGACAGAAGCTCTGAAGCCATACTCTAAAGGTGGCCCCAATGTCTGGTTCGTCTCCAACATTGATGGGACACACATGGCTAAGACCCTGGCTCAGCTGAATCCAGAAACCACTCTTTTCATCATTGCGTCAAAGGTTGGTGGTTAATTACCAGATTAGATCCACTCTATAGTTAGTGTTGTAGTATTGCAGCCTGCATGGCTTTAACCAAGCGTTCATGGCCTGATATTTTATCAGGAGGTCATCCTGCAGCATGACCCGGCTGAGAAGTATATGGGATTACACTGATGGAAATCTTATTAAATCTGGTTGTTAAGCGTTTAGGTTTTCTATAAATGATTATGGTGTTTGTGTAGGGGTGTCGTGTTTGGACAAGATGTTTGTCATGTAAGTCTTAAAGGCCTCTGTTTATGATAGTTTCAGGAAACTATGATTGTAAATTGTAAATTATTAACTGTGTATAGTATCTTATTAACTGTCCCACTTAAGGCATAATACATATTCACACGTTTAACAGGGTAGCTGGTTTCTCTTGTCCTTATCCTTCTCTTGCCTTTTTGGCACATTGTGCAGTATTATTTGTAATGCTTGTTGAGCTTAATGGTCTTATTCTGTCACAACCCATTTCGTTAATGTTGTCAAGAAATAAAGGAAAGTGTTATCACCACCTGAGCAAAGAATACTTTAAACTAGGGTGGAGCATGTAAAAGTAAACAAACCGCATATCTTTTTATGGAATGCAGACCAAGACAGCATATAAATATGAACCATGTGTGTTTCTAAGTTAAATAACTAAACTAACACAATGCTGCTCACGTTCTAGACTTTCACTACTCAAGAGACAATTACTAATGCTGAATCTGCCAAGGAGTGGTTCCTGCAGACTGCGAATGATGTGAGTGTTCTGGTTATTGGTCGTTAAATTTTCCGTCTACTTTACATGAACTAAGCTGAAGACATAACTGATTAAATCTGATCCTCTTTACAGCCATCTGCAGTGGCCAAACATTTTGTGGCTCTTTCCACCAATGCGGTAAGTCTGACTCTGACCTCCCTCTGGGCTCTATTCATATTATTAGCTCTATTATTATTATTATTATTATTATTATCATTATTATACATATTATATATCTATTATAGTGTCAAGGCTAGTCCATAAGGTAGTCAATAAGATGAAAATTGAAAAATGATTATTTCTCTTTCTTCTTCTACTTCAGCCCAAAGTGAAAGACTTTGGTATCGACACTGAGAACATGTTTGAGTTCTGGGATGTGAGTATAACCTTAAGCAGTCATCTCACCAAACCTTTTACGTGGCATGAAAAAATCTTGTATGAAACAAATGCCTGCTGAGTGACAGTGAAGCTTATGAATGGTTTGCAGTCATGCCTCCAAGGTTGCCGTTATTGACACAGTAAATCTGTCGATAAGGCAGTATTAATGATTTAATGACTAGTGAGAATGTCCAGCACATGATATCTGAAATGTCACGCCTTATAATAAAAAGGGCTTTGTTGAAATGTGCCAGAACTGCATTTCTTAACAGTGTGCTTATTTCTTTTAGTGGGTTGGTGGGCGTTACTCGCTGTGGTCGGCTATTGGTTTGTCTATTGCTCTGCACATAGGTATGTCTGCCTTGGGATAATGCTAGAATGCTTGATGAAGCGATGCATGTGTGTGACCGAAACATAATGCTTTAATTTGCATCACTGAATGTTTGGCATCTTGTCTGATTATTTATTTACTTATTTATTTATTTTTGACAAGCTGTTGCTTTTTGGCTCATGTCTTTTTACAGGTTTTGACAACTTTGAGCAGCTTCTTGCTGGTGCCCACTGGATGGTATGTGCAGTACATTTTCAGTGCTGATTCACATTTTGTGGATTTTTTTTTTTTATATTGTGTGAATTGTCTAGAAAGAAAGACTTTGTAAATTGAATCTTGAGAATTTACATATTTTTACCGCAGCATAACATTTATAGATAGTTAATTCCAACTATGTATGGTCCCCAGGTCTGTTCTTGATTTACCCCCATATAGCATAGTTAGGTGTTTCTCTGCTCCAACAACCTTAATAACTCATCAGCCTGTTAAGCCCTTCATTTAACTAAATCTGTTTAATAAAAAACAGAAACAGTTGCACTGCCTAAGGGCAACATATCGAAAGCTTTTACAGCTGTTTTAGGCTTTTAGGTGTAACAATTGTTTTCTCCATCTTGCCCAGGATAAACACTTCTGCTCAGCGCCACTGGAGCAGAATGCCCCTGTGCTGCTGGCCTTGCTGGGTATCTGGTATGTCAACTTCTTCCAGGCTGAGACTCATGCCTTGCTGCCCTATGACCAGTACATGCACCGCTTTGCAGCCTACTTTCAGCAGGTCAGTCGCACAAAAACAGACGCACCTTAGAAGGAAAGCAGCACGAATTCATGAGTTTAATTACTAGATAGGTTTCCATCCAGCTGTCAAATTCAACCCAAGCAAATAACTAAATTGTTAAATATGGGGATTAATTTATGAAGAATTTTATAGTGTAGGTGAGCTTGTCTTTGCTGTTATGTTACATTTAAGGTTTTGTTTAACTTAACCCTGAAAACAAAATGACTTTAGAGAAGCTGCAGGCACCTTTTGTATCTGTTTACATAGTAAAATCACTTATGTTTTCAAACATATGATTTTAATTTAGTCCTTTGGTACTATTGACTGTCATGTTTGCTAGCAACATGCAGGTAAAAACAACCGTTAATGCAAACCATAACAGTTTTATTATTATTATTAACAGCAGAAAAATATCTACCTTAGGCGAGCATGCCAACTTTCTCTCAAGTCAGTTTATCATTCAATATGTAAAAATATGCATAAAAATACCCAAACAGTCACATGACTAATAAATGCATTTTTACATCAGCCAATATTTTGTGCGCGTTTCTAGATGTGTAGAATGAAGTTCATCATTTAGCTGATGCTTGATCTCCATAGGGCGATATGGAGTCAAATGGAAAGTACATCTCCAAGAGTGGCACTCGTGTGAACTACCACACCGGACCCATCGTATGGGGAGAACCAGGAACTAATGGACAGCATGCGTTTTACCAGCTCATTCACCAAGGTATGTAAGCTCATTCTAAGTCACATGTGGTGGTTGTGTGGCAGGACTGGCCTTTTTTAGTTCCGTAAAGGGCTTGAGAATGAAAACTGGAAACAGATTAAATGCTTACATATGCACTGAAATTACTGTGCAAATTTGATTGGCTAAAGTAAATGTTTGGGGTAATAGGCACGACCACCTTTATAAGAATTTTATTTTAGGCATCTTTTGTTCTTGTACATAGGGACTCGTATGATTCCTGCTGACTTCCTCATACCTGCGCAGTCTCAGCATCCAATCCGGGATAATCTGCACCACAAGGTAAATTCCTAGAGTGATCCTGATCACTATTCAGGTGGGCAAGTGTCAACTAGAATTTAAAATACCTGACAGACACGAGTAACACTAAATCGTGCTTCATACATACTACAGGTCCAGTAGAACTATATGTCTGTTGTAGAGCCAAAGAGTACAGCACTTCGCTATGCAATCACAGTGTTGTCAGAGTAAACCATGATCACCAATTATGTGTAACATGACTAACGTTGTGTTAATATTATGACATGTGGTGTTTTACGTAGGCAGTTTATCACCCACAACTGGGTGTATTATACTCCCTGTAACTATATTTCCTGTGAATGTTTCAGATCCTGATGGCAAACTTCCTGGCTCAGACGGAAGCCCTGATGAAGGGGAAGACCACAGATGAGGCTAGAAAAGAGCTTGAGGCAGCTGGCATGAGTGGAGATGCTCTTGAAAAACTCCTACCCCATAAAGTATTCCAAGGAAACAAGCCAAGCAACTCAATCATTTTCAAGAAACTCTCTCCTTTCATGCTGGGAGCTCTGGTTGGTAAGTGTACAACAGACAGAGTGTTATCTTGCTGCTCAGAACCACGTTTTAGAAATGTAAAAAAAAGAAAATAGTTATAGTAAATCATTGTATAATAAAATATAACTGCCCAATCATTTTTAATAAAAACATTTTCTACTTCTTTTTTAAAGCCATGTATGAGCACAAAATCTTTGTGCAAGGTGTAATGTGGAATATCAACAGTTACGACCAATGGGGGTAAGTTCCAACATTCTCACAGAGTGCTTTGAGTAGGTCACTAGGGAGGACTTTTGAACTACCCACTAGCTTGAGCCGTGATCTAAAGGAACACTGTTATCTGTTCCTAGTGTGGAGTTGGGGAAACAGCTGGCTAAGAAGATCGAGCCTGAGCTGCAGGATGATTCTGAAGTCCACTCTCATGACTCCTCCACCAATGGGCTTATCAGCTTCTTCAAGAAAAACCGCGCTTGAATTGCCCCGTCTCCCACCTTTCTGCCTCACTTCTCCGATGGGATCAGTGGATTGCGTATTATGCCCTGACATAGTCCAGGTTTAGTAGGCCTAACTGAAGAGGAAGAGCACTTTACATATGTAACCTCTGTTGTGTACTTTACTGTCTTTGTGCATTGTGAGATTAAACTGTATCTGTAGGCCTGTTAACCAGTAAGGGAAACCCCGTTACTGTGTGTGCTGCAAATTCTGGAATGCTGTAATCCCTTTCCCATCTTCACCCTTTGCTTAGTCAACACTGACTGACCAAAATAAATGTCCTATTTGTCACCTCAGATTGTGTTGTTGCATTTACACAAAGGATGAGTATATTGTAGGCATATTGTAGTTCTGAAGTTACAGACTGTAGTCAGTCTGCTTCTCTGCACACTTTGTTCCCCTTCACCCTGTTCTGTAATGTTCCAGTCCCCCAGAGGACCACCACAGAGCACGTATTATTTGTATGGTGAATCATTCTCCACACTGCAGTGACTTTGATGCTTTGTGTGTGTGTGTGGTACAGTGTGGATCAGGTAAGTAGGTCTAATGGAATGGGCAATAAGTGGACACAGCAGCACCACTGTGTCTGATTCACTTAACCAGTGCAACCTATAGTGCTTATACAAATCAATATTTTTCCAAGCATCTCTTGACATTAAATGTAATTTAAAAATGGCATTATTAAAGTTTTCTGGTAGTCTTTTTTCTTAGACTCATTTTTTTTTTGTTTTCTTCCCATAAAATAAATTATTAAATACCACTAAAGTTACAGCTAACGGTAACACCAGTGATACCAGTACCAAAGTAGAGAACTAATCACCCAGCACTGGAATGATGGCTCGCAGAACACTTGTGTGCTATCACAGTTTTGTCTCCAGAAGGAAAATACAGGAAGATGATTAGACTGCATTTATTAGTGAGGTCAGGTAATGATGTTGGATGGTCAGTTCTGGATCGCAAACACCACACCAGCTCAATCCAACGGATGGAACTCCTGTGTGGAAATTGAGCCCCCATTATCACCTATATTGGGGCGGTTGTACTCAAGCAAACGGTCAACCACTGTTTAACATGTTTGTATGGAAACCTTTCTGAATCTTTAGGTCCAGAAACTTCACATATATACAAATATTTTGTTCACATATATATGCTGTGTGTTGCAATAGCAGTGAAATCAGAGGAGCACAGAGTTTGGCCTGCTCTCCTCCATGCATTTAAATTAGTATTGGAATGACCTGCACCTTCAGCTTAAGTTGCTAACCACTGCATGACTCCAGGGAATGCAGTTCCACGGCTCCACAATGAAATGCTGAGGAGATTTCTACCCCTCAACCTGATGCTTGGCATTAAGCTCATGTGTGACAGCCCCATTGTACCATCTGTGCCATTTCCGTGGAGACTTTATAAGCTGTGTGTATGTAATTAAACACCTCTGTCAGCAATGAATGCACATTAAAGGGACTTATTATGCTCGTCCGGTCTGCAAAGTTCTAAAGCCCAAAGTATAGGCCAGAGGGAGAAACTCTCTCCCACAGAAACCACTTTTATCAGCTTTTCTCTGAAAAGTAGATGGAAAATGTAGTTCCCGTCCTTTTCTCTGTAATGACATGATCTTGTAAGATTCCCAGCCTACAGGTAAGCTCAGCATGCCCTCACACAGCATACAGCAGCTACTAGTAGACACTGTGCTCTGCATTTAAAGGGTAAAACTCCTTTGTATGCCGTGCAAATCGAGGAAACCAAAGAAGTCAGTGGTTGAAATGCATGCAAGCTGTTATCTGTACTTCTCCGGCCACTGCTCCACACTTTCACTGTGTGCCCTGCACTTCATAGAGGCCGTGCGCCGTTTGATGTTAGATTTTCATGGCTCTTGCTCATGATGCTCTTACTCTCACTCATTTTCTAAAACTTTTACGAGGCGCTGGAGCCTATTCCAGTGTTCAGTGGGCGGTAGGTAGAAAACCCTGGAGAGGCCACCAATCCATCGCAGGGCACCGTTTACGTGTTGAGGTGGTTGTATGATGTAATACTATTGCATACTTTTCAATGAGCACTTTGCTTTATAACGCATTATAAAATATCTGGTAGTTTACCTTTGGCTTTGTGAAGTGCTCTTCCAGTGTAGGTTGCGACGCTGGATCAGGTATAAAAAGTTTTCCATGCGACTTTCAGGATTAGACCGTTGCTCAATCTGACACAGCAGAACCGAGGCCTTTATAAGGACACCGGTTTTACTCTGCACCACTGCAGGACAGGGGACGGGACCACTCTGGCTGTTAACCAATCAAAACAGACCGGGCGAGCTGACCAATCAGAGTTTACTTGGATTATCGGTAGGGGCGGGGCCTAAAGGCACAGTAGCTCTAACGGCGTTTCAGAGAGGGCGAATACAGATGTGCAGTATGAGCACAACATGGCGTTTTGGGGAATCTGAAGCCTGTAAATCTACATTAATGTTGAGAACCTCGAAACTGAGTATAAATGGTCCCATTAAAGGCTGAAGAATTCACCGGTTTATAAGGTCTGGGCATTTCTGAACGTGTAAACTTGGACCAGCGGTCGCCAACCTGTAAAACCTGTTTAAACCTGCTCACATTCAAAGCGCTGAATGGAAAGTGCTCGTGCTACGAGGAAGGCGTGGCTCCTGCTCGATAAGAGCTCAGGCTAGGAGAACGGGAGATCCACCTTGGCAGATAAGAGAAGCTAGCAAAGTGCCTGTGACTCATTACCCGTTTACACTTTATCCAGGCAGGGGCTGCGGACACTTTCTCTTTGCTGGTCTGAGTGCTGGAGAGAATGGAGGGAAGTGGCAGTGAAGTGTGGCTCTGTCCGCTGTGTGTGCTGGTGATAGCTATCAATGCTGCAGTGCTGCTGCTGTCGGGTAGAGGTGGGAGGTCAGCGGGGCTGGTGGTCGTTGCCGTCACGCTGTGCTATGTGATCCCGGCCGGATGCTTCGTTTCGGCGCTGCTGAGTGTGTGTTACACTGTGATCCACTTCGCTGCGGAGGGAGAGGAGCCTCTGCTGCCAGCACAGGGCAAATCAGTGCTGATTACAGGTAATGATCATTGGTGGCTCTTAGACTGGAAATGCACATTTCCCCTTAGTTAAACTGCTAGTAAGTCCACAAGTGAACCGGTTAGCCATATAGAAATTAGACAGATCATAGATTCCCAGTGACAGTTGAAGCACTGGTGTGTAGCTCTAAGGTTTGTAATACCATAGTTCTTAATATGTGGGACGAGATATAAATGAATCAGCCTACAATCACGAAGTCATGTCTTCTTAGCAGTTTCTTCTTGCTCCTGATTTGTTTCTGGATTGAAATAGCATGTATGAACCTTTATAGATTTATGTTGACTATATTGGTACACATGATCTGATGTACTGTGATAGTTTTCGGACAACTTTATTAATATTCGTGAAATATAATGATCATTATATCCACTTAATATTTAAGTGTTCCATAAAAATGAAATAAATGCTATGTTTTCTTTTTGGAGATGTGATTTCTTTCTGATTAATGATTGCAATACTTTCTCTTTGCTGCAATTTTAGGACGTAAAATCATGTACAGAAACAATATATTAGTTTTGTATGACATCTGATACCATGAAATGTTCTATAAATGTTGTAAATTGAATAGACTTTTCTCCACACAGCCCAGCACTGCTCAGAGCAGAACTGGAAAGGTATGTTATGCAATAGAGGAAGGCTCCTGGTTATAGCAAGAGTAACTGTTTTAGCTTTCTCCCAACCATGTCTGAAACAGGTTGCGACTCAGGGTTTGGCCACAGTCTTGCTAAGCTGTTGGACAAGGCAGGGGTGAACGTGTATGCTGGGGTGCTGAGGGAGGACGGGCCAGGAGCTCAGGAGCTCAGGAGCCTTTCATCTTCAAAGCTTACAGTCCTCCAGCTGGATGTCACTGACACCAATCAAATCTCTAAAGCTCTGGAGTTAATCAAGAGCCAAACAGGAGAGACAGGTAACAAGAAACCCACCATAGCACAAACAAGTGATAAACTGGGCTATTTATGCTTGCAAAAGCACAGCTGAACGTTGCTTGGTTGAAAATTTGAGACGTGTCTAAGACAATAGCAAACAGTTCTTTCATAAGGTAGCTTGTAAATTTGCACTGGGATTGTCTGTTGAGCACTTGCCTGATGACCTAGTTGTGTCGCAACAATACACATAAAAAACTTACAAGCCTTCTGGAATATGGCCAAAAAGTATAGAGTAACTGTACACACAGCAGTACACAAACTGGTAGGAGTTTGCCTGCTTCGGACTTGCACTGAGGTTGCAAAAAAAACAGTTTTTAACTACAGGGGATATATATGATACAATATGTTTAAGATTTCTTTATAAGATTCAAGAGTTTATTTTCATGTACACAGAGTAACAAGCAGTTGCACTGCACAGTGACATTCTTACTCTGGCACTACCTCCTGGACTACTAGTACTAACGATTACAATATTAATTATTGTAATGGTAATTATCTATACATATATGTGTGTGTGTGTGTTGTAACGGTTGATTACGTGCACTTGACTATTGCGCATGCGCGCTGAGCTGTAGCTCTCTGCACGGGACGAAAGAGCTAGTTGTAGCCTAGCCTCCCGTCTGATGCAGCTGCTTCTAAGTTACTCCGGACAGTAATGGTGAGATGTGTGGTTACTTGGGCCAATAAACACCACTTCTACCCCGCATGGAGTGTGTCCTGGGCGTGTGTCTTTAGAGAGTCCCAGGACCAGTGCCTTTTTCCGTGTCTGGCTCTTGCACCGCACCTTTTCACCCTTACAGTGTGTGTGTGTGCATATATATAAATCATGAAATTACTTTTATGACATTATTGTCATTGTAATGTAAATGCCTTTAACAGTATGAACTATGCAACAAGTTATGAGCTCTTATCTCTTGTGTCCAGGTCTTTGGGGACTGGTAAACAACGCAGGAGTGATTGGCTATATGTGCGATGCGGAAATTCTTCCAATAAGAATATTGAAAAAAATCCTGAATGTTAATTTCATTGCTGGTGTGGAGATGACCCAAAGCTTCCTTCCTTTGATACGTCAAGCAAAGGGAAGAATTGTCAACATATCCAGCCTTGCAGGTACATTAGTTTTACTTTCAACAATAAAAAGAACAAATCTCCTTCCTTCTGGAGAATTGCAATCAAACAAATAAGCTCAGTGGATAAAAAATGAATCCCCTGTGATTAAAATGTACCTAATAGCGTTCAATAACTCCACAAACAAAAAAAACATTTGTGATTCGATTTGTCATGGACTGGACAAGTTTCTGGATGGAGGCCACATCAATGTTCAGCAACTCTTGCATCAAAGAATTGTGCAGTTGGTTCAAGTTTTGTGGACGCCTTTCTGACACAATTATGAAGAGAATTTTGTACCACAGCTGTTAGACCCGCATGACTGTGTGCTTCAATGCACCTGCTACTTCCTTCACACTATGGTCTTTGCCACCCCCAAATGTAGTCACACCTCTATGCCAATCATTAACATCTGCACTGCAACCCGTTTTCCACACATCGAACGAGACATTTACGACACTGTACCACCTTATCTCAATCCATGAATCCTGTCGCACACCCGGCAGGTATTTATAGCCTTCTGCAGGAGCCTGAAGTTACTACCATCTAAAAACACATGCAAGGTGACTGTTTTTATTCAGTGAGCTTATTTACAAGAAAAAAAAAATATAGTAACTAAATAGTTCTGTGCCACAAAACACTACACGACTGTTTAGATGTAAATAGTCACAGTGCCCCGGTGACAGCCTATTTTAGTTTACAATGCTTTGCTGCAGGCGTGGGATTTGGACTAGGTAAATGTAAAGCTGTATGTTCTAATGTTAAATAACCTATTCTGAAATACATATACAAACTAAATATAAAGTAAAATGTTGTTGCATGAAGACACAAATGCATGAAGACAGACTAACATGAACAACAAGGTTGAGTGATACTCTGCATTGTGGGGGAGAGGTTCCTCTAGGTGCTCAGAGGGAAAATCAATTAAGTTACATTCCCAATGTTGACTTTGTTTTTTTGCAGTCAGAACAGAATGTTACACGGGCTGAGCGGACTGTATGTACTGATATTTTAAAGGCACAGCATGGAAAAAAGACATTCCCCCCTGAGTATAAAGTAATATGCAAACACTGTTAAAGTTTTACTATTTATAATTCACCCCCCCTACATGTGTGTGGAGAGCAGGCAAAATCATTTAGTTTAGATATTAAAATAATTAGCGAAATTATACAATAAGCAACTTGTAATGAAATACGCCACTCTGGGTACATATAGAATTAAACCAAATCACCAATAACAGAAATGGGAAAACAGTAAGAGAAAGAATAAGAGAACAAGAAAGAGAAAGAAGGAGACAAAAAAGAAAGACATTCACACCTGCAAGATACATTTTCAAAACACCAGTGAAACACTTCATTAAAAATATTACAGTAGCTAAGCAGTAGAAAAGTTCAAATGTCTGCCGGATGAGGGAGATCACCTGGTCCAAATCAAAACCACAGCAGATCACCCCTGCACAGGACAAAAGAAGCCAAATACCAAAGCCCAAAAAATTAAAGTGCAGAAGCCAGCGCCACGGACCAGCTTCCACACCTGGTGTCCTCAGCATTCACAACACACAATAAAAATAAAACCACAGAACACAAAGAAAATACAATGGTTGTAACCAAGCTGCAGTACAATCCAGCTACTCTCAAATTATACTAGGTTTTATACTCAGTCTGAAGGGCAGTAATGGCTGTAATACAATACAGTTTGTATTTGGAGTTTCCCAGGGTATTACAGTATTGGTGTGCACAAAACAAGGGCACTAACATCACTAACACAGTCAAGCAACACAGATGCAACAGAACTGCAAACAGTGTAGCTCCTACAAATTAAGATGGTACTTACAGTTGGGAAATAGCCCATACTATAAAAATTCTGCTTATAGCAGAATGTCTGAGGTGCTGTGAAAATCCAAAAATGAAGCTGGTTTGGTGGTAATTAATTTCTACCTTATTTGTAATACAAGATTGGATACTAAGGTATGTAACACTTAAAGCATACTATGTACACTGCATTGCCAAAAGGATTCACTCACCCATCCAAATCACTTCATTCAGGTGTTCTAACCACTTTCATGACCACAGGTGTATTAAACCAAGCACCTAGGCATGCAGACTGCTTCTACAGACATTAATGAAAGAATGGGTCGCTCTCCTAAACCTTGTAGAAAGCCATCCCAGAAGAGCTGACGCTGTTATAGCTGCAAAGGGTGGGCCGACATCATATTAAACCCTATGGATTAAGAATGAGATGTCACTCAAGTTCATATGCGTGTGAATGCAGACGAGTGAATACTTCTGGCAACAACGTGTATATATAGGACAGTTATTGTTAGAAACACCAATTCCTACACAATGTTCTAATCAGAAAACTTAATCTTCCATTCTGATAGGTTGTGTTGTGTGATTAACAAAGGTTTATGGGTTTGGAGTATGACAAAGTGCATGGGATCCCTCCTTGTTCCTTTATCTCAAGATCTTATCTGAAGATAGACTTGAAAGAAAAGACAGCAGCTGGCTGCTGAAGTAAAACTTGAAAACTGAAGTGTGTCAAATATGTAGTGCAAAACATTTAAACAGCAGCGGCACTGTACTGATAATGAAGATTCTTTGCTGCTGCCACTTTCACAAACTCAGACAAGTGACAAAACATCTTTAAAATTACACAAGCCCTGTATCCTGGATTTACTACTCTTAGACAGGTCAATGACCTGGAAGACAGAAAACCCTCATAAATGATGTTTAAGTCTCTCTTGAGTTAAATTTTTATAGGCTGGTTTCACTGTTTAAATCTTGCCGGGGACTAATTTATAATGTCATGGGCGACTTACCTTTGAAAAGCCTCTCTAGAAGGTGGTGTGGCTGGATGCTGATTTTCATTGTTCATGTTCATATCCACATGTCAATACATAAATGTGAATAAACTGGAAATTTGGACTACATCCACCTGCATTAGCATTCCAGTGCAATAACATCTAATCGTATAGGTTTCTGGCATGTAATAAACAAATCACCGAAATAACTTTTGAATGATCACTTAAATACTGGTATATTTGTAAAGCAGAATTAAACTAAAGAAACTTCAATGATTAATCATGCTTTGAAGCCACCAACCCAGCAAAACAGACATAAATGGGCAAATGCACCCTGAACTGACTCTTTCCTTTCTTTAGGAGAAGTTCCTTTCCCTGGCTTTGCTGCATATGGATCGTCTAAAGCGGCTTTGATTGCATATTCTGGAGCACTGAGGCAGGAACTGTCCCCCTGGGGAGTCAAAGTGGCCATTATTCAGCCTGGGGGTTTCAAAACTAGTGAGTAGTGGACCAGGTTAAAAGTGACAGCAATGAAATGTTCTTATTCATTTTTTGTCCATGACTTCTTGTACTCCTAATCATATAAGATAACTTACCTTTAATTTAGTTTATTATATTGTTCAGTCACTACTTTTATGTTTCCAGCCAATACTCTGAATTCTTCATTCACCCGAGGTACACTCAATACAACATACCTAATATTTGATCCTCTACCGTTTAGACATTCTAGGAAATGAAGAGGAATGGAGTAGGATTCAGAAGGAGATCCTCAGCACCCTCAGTCGAGAAGTGAAAGAGGCATATGGTGAAGAGTACATCTGCTCCACACAGAGCCATTTACGCAGCATGTCTACAGTTGGTGGCACTGATATCACACCCGTACTTGATACTATAAAACATGCGCTGCTCTCAGAAAGACCAAGAGCCTTCTATCACCCAGGACACACAGCCTGGGCTATTCCATTCATCCACAGGTTCTGCCCAACCCGGACATTTGATATCCTTTTTTCTAACATGTTTAGGTACAACAAATTACAGCCAGCAGGAGTGGTTCCTAAATAACGAACACTGTTCAAGGATTGGCTCTAATGTTAAGCTTCATCATGTAATCTCATTCATTTTATGTCTATGCACTATTAATAACAATGATGAAATGCATTTTCCAAGTCTGACAAACACACACTAGATAAATGAAAAACAAGTGTATTGGCTTTAAGATTTAACATTAAACTGTGACTGTGCCAAATACATAAAAAGGAAGATTAAATATCACAATGCTTATGATGTACAACTTTTTAACATGCGTTTTCCATTTAAAATAAAGGATGTATGACATCCAGTTTTCTATGCCATTTTACAGCACTTTTGTAATAACAAATTAAAGTATTATCAAAATGCTATGCAGCAGGTCTTAAAAGTCCATTGTGTATAATGGTTTAAAAAAAAAAAAAAAAATCATTGTTATACTGCACAAATAAAACATATCAGTCCTTCGGCTTTAAGAAAGCTTTCTTTGGATGTGATGGTACAACATTATGGTTCACATCTTCCTCGCTGTCCTTGATGGAAGACCGTTGCCTTTTCTTGGCAAATCTTTTTTTCATGCTTTCAACCAAGCTTCCATATCTGTTAAAAACAAGAGACAAAAAGTGACTTATGCATCTAAAACCACCACAAGATGATCACCGTAAAGCAACTGCACCTACACTTTTCTACACCTACCTTTTAGCCATGTCCTCATCTGTAATGTCTGTGTCCATTCTAGTCATGTCATCTTCCTCTTCTTCTTCCTCATCTTTGTCTTTTGGAGTGTTCATTAGAATCATCAGCTTCTGCAAAGCATTCAACCAGGTGGTGAATAAGATTTTACAAATATCATAAACAGAAAAAGAAAATGGGGCAGTGCAAACAGCAAAATTACCTCAACTTCAGGATTGAATCCCTTAAATGACATTCTCCCATAAGCCAAGTCTTCACATGGAATATAACTTCTTTCTTCAACAATGTAGCTTCTATACAAACAGATGCACATTCATTTTAACCTGCATGCAGACAACTGTTACACAAGTGATCCAAAAACTGAGCAGAGACTGAGAAAGACATAAAAAGGGGCATAGAACATTGCAAGATCATCATGTGCAAAATGTGAACCGTACTCTTTGGCTTTAAGTTCAGGCAGGTCCAAATACCAGTGCTCATCACTTATGATCCTCTTCTCTTCTTCCTCAAGCTGTTTCTTCGCTTCTGCATCAAGGCCTCTTTGCATAAACTGTGGAAAAAACAAACACAGTGTGAACCTAGTCAGGGAACTACAGCAAGTGTGCTGAAGCAGTGGATGAACTGTTGCAGCAGCTGCTCCTCTCTTGTACATTAGGAAATGGTATGTGACTACATATCAAAGTACTTCTGGTCTTTGAGAAAGTCCAGACACTCAAAAAGCAGTCACGGCAGTGCTTCCTCTATGTAGTTGCCAAATGCTAACCATAAGTAAACCCTTGGTTTTGCTGACCAAAAGTAAGTAAGCTAGGGCAGTTAGCACTGACTGGCTAATAACGACTCAAAGACTGGCAGAACAGGGCTTACCTTCATTCGCAAGAGGTTTTTAGACAGCTTCGTCGACCCATCGTTTGCCATTTTAACCTTTTCTTTATCTGTCTCACTGTATTCGACCTTAACCAAAGTGTCTACAACTACTTTTCGCGTTTCGTGCTTCTTCTTTAGCAAGCTAAGCTAACAGTCCTCATGACAACATGCTGCTCATAAATACAGATACACTGCGCATGTTCAGGTTTGCCTTCAAGACACGACTAATCGCACAAACAACGATTAGCGATTGCTCATGACTGATGCATTCCAATACGTGTTCACAGTATCAATCTAATGTCTACAAGAGGTGACACGTAGTTTACTGATAATAACGGAGGGATTTTTTTTTATGAGTTTGTGATCCTTTTCAGTCAATGACCAGATTAAATATTTCTATGTTTTGCCGTTATACTTATAATGTAATGCTCAAGTGTAATAATGCAAGCAAGCAATGTATAAAAAATGTTATCATGTGGCATGCATATTTCTACATAAAAATCTTAGACAACAAAGCAACCCCTATTGCTAATTCGTTAGAATAAATCAACAACTAGTTTAAAAATATTTTTAATCTTTTAGCTTTCCACAATACCATATATTTCAGTGTACACACTAATACATACACAAAATAAAGGTAGGGTTATAGATCATTAAAATTTAATGGCACTGAATTCATTCAGTAACTACAGCAAGACCAGTATATTGTAGAGCCTGGTAAACATTAGAAACCTTGTGAATCATGTAAACTCTTGTACCACTTGCTCTTTCAGAGACACTTGTGATACTGGTCCATGTGGTGAGTTTTGCACTTTGAACAATTCCTCCTGTAACTGAGCCACAGGGTGCTCTAACTTATACCCCAAATCCACCATGGCCTCCAGCAAAGGGGCGCGATACCTGTTTAGCCCATAGCGTCTCACTGCTGGAAGAGCCTTGTGGCCTGTCTGGAAAGCATCATGTAAATACCCCAGGTCCCTCTGGCACACCACCACTGCACACATGGTGGGCACGAGCAGAGCTGGCTCATGATTGCACAGTTTATTCTGGAGCACCAGCACTTTCTGCAGGACCTCCAGGGCTTGAGAGAAGCGACCTCCACGGAGCAGATCATAGGCGTTTTTTAGCTCAGGGTGTGTGAAGAACGCTATAAAAGTTGGTGTGCGCCTTATATAGCGGCGAGTGTAGAGCTGGGTGAGGTAGTCACAGAGGGCCACACGTCGCTCAACAATGTTTTCCTCTGAGAAATTTCCCACCAGTTTCTTTCTGGGCAGCGTGACCTCCTCCAGCTCTTCGTTGAAGTCCTGCAGCAGCTGCTGGTGGAGGTGGAGGAAGTCTGAATAGCGGCGCTCAATGGCCACACGCTCACAGTCATAACTGCCTGATCTGATCACCACAATCTGGTAGACCTATAACAGAATGTAATAATATAATATAATATAATATAATATAATATAATATAATATAATATAATATAACTTTGAAAAAAGATATACCCATTTTTAATTTGATACCATCAACACATTTTTAAAAAGCTTGTATGGAGCCAACAATAGATTAGTAAAGTTGTGGAATGATGAAAACCACTTTCTGGAACATTTCACAACTCACTGGTAACAGGCCAGGTAGCATACTGATAGGCTATAAACCCATAAACACCACTCTGTGAAAGACTGTGTGAGCATATAGTGCAACAATCAACACAAAATAGCAAAGAATTTGAACACAATGAACACAGATCATATATATATAAACTATATGCCAACTATGTTGCTGGCATCAAGTAAAAGAACTGTTTATGACTTTTCTACACTTGATATGTTTTATGTCATCATGGTATTCTGTTTTTTTGTATTTACATTTTATTTTTGCACAGCATTCCAACTTACTTTGGAAATGGGGTTGTAAGTTCTTCACATATTCTGACTAACATATTGTCATGACAGGCATCAAAAGGCAGTTACTCATATTTAGGGACTTGTAACAGTACTCCCCTTGTTATAGTGATATAGTCATCAGTAGTCATCAGTTATTATTGGTTAATCTAGGTACTTCTGACAGGTGGGTTTAATCTAGGTACTTCTGACAGGTGGGTTTAATCTAGGTACTTCTGACAGGTGGGTTTAATCTAGGTACTTCTGACAAGGTGGGTTTAGTCTAGGTACTTCTGACAGGTCGGTTTAATCTAGGTACTTCTGACAAGGTGGGTTTATTCTAGGTACTTCTGACTGGTGGGTTTAATCTAGGTACTTCTGACAGGTGGGTTTAATCTAGGTACTGTACTTCTGACAGGTGGGTTTAATCTAGGTACTTCTGACAGGTCGGTTTAATCTAGGTACTTCTGACAGGTGTGTTTAATCTAGGTACTTCTGACAGGTGGGTTTAATCTAGGTACTTCTAAAAGGTGGGTTTAATCTAAGTACTTCTAAAAGGTGGGTTTAATCTAGGTACTTCTAAAAGGTGGGTTTAATCTAAGTACTTCTAAAAGGTGGGTTTAATCTAGGTACTTCTAAAAGGTGGGTTTAATCTAAGTACTTCTAAAAGGTGGGTTTAATCTAAGTACTTCTAAAAGGTGGGTTTAATCTAAGTACTTCTAAAAGGTGGGTTTAATCTAGGTACTTCTGACAGGTGGGTTTAATCTAGGTACTTCTGACAATGTGGGTTTAATCTAGGTACTTCTGACAGGTGGGTTTAATCTAGGTACTGTACTTCTGACAGGTGGGTTTAATCTAGGTACTTCTAAAAGGTGGGTTTAATCTAAGTACTTCTAAAAGGTGGGTTTAATCTAGGTACTTCTAAAAGGTGGGTTTAATCTAGGTACTTCTAAAAGGTGGGTTTAATCTAAGTACTTCTAAAAGGTGGGTTTAATCTAGGTACTTCTGACAGGTGGGTTTAATCTAGGTACTTCTGACAATGTGGGTTTAATCTAGGTACTTCTGACAGGTGAATTTGCTGTTGTAGATTCATTGGTGACTCTTCTTTTTCGTTTTACTTCTTCTGCTTTGTTATTGTTTTGTCATTTGGTTTAGACCAGAAGAGGGGTGGATTCCCAATGAGATTTGCTTCCTCTCACGGATTATTCCACTTGTTCTTAGAGTGTTTCATTGCCTCTTGTCCTGCTCAGATTTTCCTTGCATCCACATTTTTGCTTTGTGACAGTGCTTGATGTAAAAAGTGCTTTAGAACTAAATATATATTTAATCTTTACAGAGAAATGTAAAATCATTACAATTACACACTAGAGAAAACGAGCCACAGTTCCTCTTGATGTATGCTGGCCCAAACATATGTGCTTCACCTATGTCATTTGCTGAGCAAAGCTGTCTGGATGAGGTATAACACTTTAACAGATCAGTCAAACGTGCTGGTAAATGTCATGAACAAGAAGCCAGTGTAGCTAAAAAAAGGAGTAACATGCTCAAAGGTGCCTGAAAGGGACACAGACTACTGCATTCTGAACTAGTTCTACTCGGTAACACATTACAGTAGGCTAATATAGTAGTTAATAATGAACACATTTTTCTGCATCTTGTACAGTCATCATCAGTCTGGGTTTTAATAAGCCTTTCTATATTTTAAACGCAGGTCTAGGGATATTACTGATATGGGAGTAAAATGATAAACTAGTGTTTAGTGTTACACCAAGCTCCATAATTGTAATTTTTGCCTGTAAATAAATCTGCAGCTTTATTTTGAGTAGACTGAACAGAGGAAATCCTGTTTTCAGTAAATAGGCTACTCAGAGGGAGTCTCAAAGAGGAAACTCGAGTTTGTCAATTATACAGTCAATGAAAACCCAGAAATACAGACACACACCTGGTACACCTGTCAACATAGCTATGAAAACTGATCTCATGTTTCCTAATGATTAAGAGGTAAAGTATGAAGAGGGACACAATGAGTAGGACTGCAATGTTAGTTTTTAAAAAATGATTTCCGCATAAAGTCAGCAACAGTTTATTCCCCTAACTATGATTTAAACCATTCTGTAACTGTGCCTGTGAGTCCTACAGTACATTAAATGGTGGATTAGAATCTTGGCATTAATGGTATTAAAAACTGCACTCCAAGATCCAATAAGATGTTTTAAAGTGGATTCTAAAAGTTAATCCACTTTAACTCTAAAAGGTTATTGATATGTAGCATTGATAATGAGGATATATCATCATTAATCTACAAAACCTTATATCTTTCTTATATCCACAACCTCATATCCTCAACATCTCAGTTTATATCTGTACTGTATAAGCGATTAAAGTGCATAAAATAAAAATAAGACAAATGATTTCAAGCCTGTTTGTATATCCAAGCCTGACAGGGACCTTAAAGTGTCATATCATAACGCTGTAACATTTTGTGATGACTAACCCTAACAGTAATGATCTAAAGATACTTGATGATATTCGGTTCAGTTCTATTAGAAGTAGCTGTGGAAGAGAGTGAGGAGGAATAAATCTGCTTGGCCCATTTAACTCACCACGTATCTGGAGCAGGCTTGCTCTATGGTTCGGGTGGAGGGGATCTCAAAAAGCAGTTTAATGCATCTCATCTCCTGTTTCACTGCCCTCCAGTGCTGTTGAAGTTCAGCTGTAGTCAGACAGGAGGCGCTGAAGCCTGGAGATTGTTCTAGAGTCGTGAACGACACATTTCGATTAGTTAAAGGACCGATACTGCCACCGGCTTCATTCTGTATAACAGACTGCACTAACCAGTATCTAGTGGTGACTCTTGCTGGTGCTCAGATTCATCAGGATGTGTGCTACTGCTTCCTCCTTCAGCATCAGTCCTCAGGTCTTGCAGTTGGGACTCTGAATCCATGCCAACAAGCTGTCCACATTTGTTTTTTTGTTCTGGCAAAGAAGAAATTCCTTCCATCATCGCCACAAGTCATTTGCTTTGAAGCTGCACGCAGATGTAACCACACAGAGGAGCAATACATGATTAAAAATCACCTATTCATGTGTGCTGACACATTGCACTTCCTAGTCATGAGGCTGTAATCGGCCCTGTTAGAGGAAGTGAACTGAAAGCAGGACGTAGAAGTGTGTAGAAAAAGACAGGACCGTTAAAAAAGGAAAAACCTTTTAAACTAAACACGGTTTACAGACATGCTGCAACAAAAATGCATTTGATGAAGAAGCTTCATTACCTGTGTGCAGAGATGTTAGCTCAGACTAGGTGCCTCTCCCATGCTGTAATAAAGTGAGGTGTGCTCAGTGAGGTGTGATGCTAGGTCCGGTACAGGATTAGCCAGCTGGAGCTAAATGAACAGCGTTAAATAACTAAATCTGGACTAAATTTGATTTTGTATTCTATAGGTCTACATCATCTACAGTGGTACAGCTAACGGTGGGCTTTGCCACATTGCCAAAGGATGAAAATATACTGAAGAGGAACTGAAACCTAAAAGAGGGAGTGTTTGACTTCTTCACAGCTTTCAGAAATCCCTCCATGTCATCACTGGCTTCCATTATTATTTACCAAACAAACAGACAGATAGATAGATAGATAGATAGATAGATAGATAGATAGATAGATAGATAGATAGATAGATAGATAGGTAGATAGATAGATAGATAGATAGATAGATAGATCATTACCATGGAGAGTGTATGTACAATAATTAAAACATAATAACATAAATATTATGCAGGAGAACAGTGCAGCTGTGTATTTCACATTCACAAGTCCTCTAAAGCCGTCCAATCAGAAAGCCAGATGACAGTAGCTGTACAGTGTGAACAACAGTACCGAAGGTATTATAAATTAATGTTCAATCTTATAAGCATAGACAAAGTGGCAGTGCACAGTGATATGAGTATGGAGAAGTGTAATGTGTAATGTCCAGCTGGTGCTCAGTTAGTGTCTAATGATGTCCTAGCGCAGTGAAGAGATGTTGTACAGTGTGATCTCTGTTGGTACAAATGATCTCCTGTATCTTTCTCTGCTACAGCAGAGCTGTATGAGTCTGATGCTGAAAGTCTCCGTTGCCTGGCCAGAAGGTCATGAAGGGGGTGTGATGTATTGTCCAGAGTAGCAGTGAGTTTGTTAAGTGACCTCCTTTCGACCCCCAGCTCGAAACCATCCAGTGGGCAGCCCACAACTGAGCCAGCCTTCCTGATCAGCTTGTTGAGCCTCTGATCCTACCTCCCCAGCAAGCTGCCGCAAAGAAGACAGCACCCACAACAACAGACTGGTAGAAGATTTCCAACATCTTGCAGCACTGAAATTCTAGGGTATAATTCTTTCCACTGTCTGGCCTCAATGTGTGATCAATGTTGTCCACTAGATGGAGATATTTGCTTGAGTTTTCCCACAGAAGAAGCAGCTCTGGATTAGCAGGAGTTCATACACAGAGGCATTTGGCTAGTTCTTCATCTGTTCACCGACGAAAGCACACATGACCGTCAACAAGTATCACAGTTCAGTGCCGATAGCGGAACCATTAGGAACCTTTCCTGTTTGTATCCAAGTTCTAGAATCTGTATGGATGCGACTGCTTGTTTTTGGGATTGCTGGCTTAGCAATACTTAGTTATTGTTACAGCCTTCAACACAGATCAGCTGATGTATCCTAATGACAAATAAGCATATTCAGACCCTCCTAGAATATCCTACCAGCAGTATTAACATTTTTCAATAAGCCCCAATCGGCTTACGAGTTCTTGCTGTCATAACTATATAACGTACATGTTGTGTAGTAGTTATCAGGCAGCTACAAGTCACTGTAATTCTAGGGTTAGTATTTATTATTATTTATTATTTTACCTTTAATATTTACTATCATATTTTAAGGTTAATAACAACCATGAGTCTAAAGCTCACCAGGAGGGGCAGCAAAATTATATGGTGTATAATGACAGTAATAATGGTCCATCATACGCTTACATATGAGTGGGCCCCATTTATTCAGGCTGTAGTACACTCCAGAAGAGTAATGTCCCAAAAAAGAATATAAGCAGGAATAGGTTTAACCCATATACTCATTATTGTCTTTTTGGCTGCTCTGGGACAGTCTTGTTGTTTATGTCAGAGTGGAGGAGTCTAATCACTGGTAATAGATTATAACACTGCTATCTAGTGGGTCACAAAATCAATGACTATCTGCCAATAATCATTGTATGCAAACTAATAACTAAAGACCAACACTGTGTTTTTGAAAATCACACACAAAACATAATACTGTGATACTCAAAGTGTATCGAGATCTTCTTATACCCCCACATGATACTCAGTACTGTTACTTAAATTCTATATAAGTATTAGTAACAGAATTTCAAAGCAGAGTAAAATACAAGGCTTATTAAAGGATTTCACGACAGTGATAATGATGACCACACCTAGGTTTCCTATGATGAGCACTTTTTGCACTTTAAACTTTGCCATCAGGTCACTGTTGGGGACAAATAAGAAGGCAAGTGTTAATCATAGTGAGATGTGTGTGTGAGTTGTTGGGGGGGCCTTGCACCACTGTATCAGACAAGAGCATCTCTGTGATCCTCAGCCCCGCTCATTCATACGGGCCATAAGCACATAACCCAACCCTGCACAGAGAACAATGGCATCAAGCAACTATTTTTAATTCGCTCCATTGTTTGACGTGGCAGGCTGGTGCTTGGCATTTATTTATTAGTTTTGATACATACATTTTCTTTTGTTCGGGGCATAATTCCCGTTTTGTTCTCCAGAGGCTGGCTAGAGCGCTCTGTCCGTGCCAGCTGTGAGATGCACTACTGTCTCATTGTGGCGCTTGGTCCTCAAGCTGAATTGCTAATAGGATTTATCATTGAAATGTACAGTCGTATTGCCACATGTGGGGGAAAGAACAGAGCAGGTTCTGTTTGTGTCTCATATAGAACGAACGCAGAAGCTCCTCTGTATTTTCTCGATATCCAGTGATCTATTACATATCATGTCTGGTCTGATTTGTTTTGATTCCTTTGAGAGCTGACTTTATCTCTCACACCATACTGAACCACTTTCGCAAGATTTTAAAAAAGATTAAACATCTCGCAAATATGTTCTTTAACCCTGGTATGTTGGTCAGCAGCGATGGAAGTTAATAGGCTGGTAACCAGCTAAACCAAGATTTTGCTGCTGGCCAAACAAAACCTTTACAGAACAAGAAATAAGCATAATTCATTTTTACCATAAATCAATGGAACTAGTCTTTTACCATACATCATTAATAGTTCAGTTCTTGTGATATAGGTTCTGTTCCATCAGCAACATATTATGTATTGCAACATATATATATATATATATATATATATATATATATATATATATATATATATATATATATATATATATATACATATGGTCTATACAGTATGGCCATACACTTCCATAAACCTGCAGACTCAGCAACGTCCTTCATATTATGACCTTTGGCACGCCGAAATTCAATCACTCAATCAATCTGCTTTGTGACCTATATTCCTTACATCAAATGATACGTTCACTGCACTGTTCCACCTCTTCTCAATCTATGAATCATGTAATTCGCACCCCTTTGGGAAAGCTTCATGTGGATTAAAAGTAATAGACACCATCCTGCATGGTGTCAGCATCGTCATCATCTCACTGATAAGAAATAAGAGCCTGGAATAAGTTGGCTTGGTGGCAATTCTGCATGAAACAGAAACCAAATGATGTGCCACCCAGTGATATGACAGTAATTAACCAATGTAAGGCTTGACTGGTGCAGAACAAATGCAGCGTCTTCATGCTGTCCTGGTCTCATTGTTGCCTGATACCTAATAAGCTGTTTTAGCACTGTTGCATTATTGACCCTCAACCCCCATGTGCTATTTCCATCTGGAACTTTTGTTTGCCCTTCAAAAAGAACAGAATAATTTAAAGTAGACACTCTCAGTCCTATACTGATCTCTTCATTTCATTTTCTGTCCTTTAAGCAAAACATTTTTTATGTTTCTGTCCTTTTTCCTCTCTTTTGTTATGTAGATGTGTTGCAAAGATGAGATGTGATTTGGGTGCATACATTATAACAGCAATGGCCATGTTTGATAGACAGCTTGAAAATAACTCACACGGATTAGCCTTGTGCTCCCACCCATGGAAATAAAGGTTCCTAAATGTTTCTTGGCACACATGCATGGTTCTAGGTAAAACCTTTATCTAGAACCCTTAAACTATGTGAGTGTTCTTTAAATTTTCAGTTGCTGAGAGGTAAACAAAGCATTCAGAGTGGCTTGGTGTAAAATGGTACATATGTAGAGAAGTTTTTCAACTTGTAAATATCTAAAATGAACAGTAAATATGAAAAATGATTGTGAATATTAAAAATAGGCTTTTCTTACAACACTTTGCATGCACCTCTCTTTCATGTCAAAAGTTTATCTCAAACCTGCCATAAAACAACGCCTCTGGCATCAGGCTGCAATATATTTATACCCGTATTATTAATAGCCATCTGTCATGTAGCTTTTAGAGGCTTTAAACACAAATCTTAGTGGCTCCTATCACTTTCACAAGATTGTGAATGGGTTTCTCTAGAACAGAGCACTTCACTTCAAACCACCACAAATGTTAGATATGTTAATTATTTACCTATGCCGAAATTCTGGAAAACTGAAAAAAAAAAAAAAAGCCAAACAGTGGAACCTGTTAGACTATATGTCCCACTAGTACACACACAAATACAATTTACCCACTGCATTCTGACAGCAATATCAGCATAACATACTGCTGCACACACTCTCTCTTTGTCACACACCAGCTCACAAACAACACATGCTACCAATGGCCACACAAAGGCTCATCAGTTATCCTGGGATTATCATAGCAACCAGCTGCCTTGCACATAATTTGTGAACAATAGTGTACCAGGGTGTGCAGGGTATGACGATGAGGAGAATTCATAGATCATCTGCAGCATCTCCCACAGTTCAATGCTTCATGGCCCAGTAGCCTGCTGTAACATGGCAGAGAACGATATTCTCATGATGACATCACTGAGAATATGAGGTCAACTCGACAGTCAGAGTGTCTGAAAACAAACCAGCTGTGTGTTCATTAAAGAGTCAAGTGCAGAGAAAAGTCCAAGCTCTGTAAAAGAACATACATGACCGAACATACATTCTATCTATCTATCTATCTATCCAATATGACCAGTTACTCTACTACATTGTCTAATAATAATTATTATACATCACTGAATGAATATAGTATTAAATAGCCATTTTGACTGGAAATTAAATAAAAAATTGTACTGTACATAAGCATCCATTTTACTATGTGTATTTGTGTTGCACACAGGGGACTTAAGCATTAAGAACAAAGTGTCTGTATAATAAAATACAGATTAAATTACATGTGTCCAAACTTGACTGGTAGAGCACTTTCAACTCTGAATGTCTTGTGTTAGGTTGGTGTAAATGCATAATGCACTAAACTGATGCAAACTGAATGTGTGCCTGAGTCTTCATATGATAAAGAGTTGCCAGTAAAGGTTTAATGAATTCTGATGCTTTGTTGCATTAACATATGAATCCTGGGACAGCGTGAATATGTACATCAGCTCCGCTACTGTGAATCACCAGGGCAGCATTACAGCCAGTCGCTCTGGGTCAAGCGGTACACGACACTAAAATTGATTAATATTTGGTCTCAAAAATGACGTGCGGATGATGCATGACTTACTCTACTCATGCAAATAAGTGCTGTAAGGAGATGAATAGCCTTGTGAGGCAGATTGTAAAGTTCAAGCAAAGTATATTTGCATGTTTATATTACCAGGCAGGCACTGATAATAAGTATGTCAGGGACATGGGACACTGTGCGTTTGTCATTGTAAGTCATTATGACTCTAAAGGATGACAAAATAATAGGAATCAAGAGAGATAAACCTGAATAACTATTTTTAAATGGCCATTATGATAATGCATCTCTTCCGTATATGTTTAGTCATATTTCACAAAGCATTATGCTGACACACTCTCGCTCATAACTCATCAAGCGTTCCTGCTCTGCTGGGCCTCAGAAGGATGGCAGTACACTGGAAATGAAGTGATGCTTTGAACTGAGTTGATTTAAATCTGTTTGTAGTAATTCTACAGAGAAGTTAATATTATAGTGCTGTATAATACATCTGTGGTAATCTATGTTGTTTTAACTTCCATAAGGATGGAACTTTCAAAGCCATGGGCACAAGGACCTGTGGTAGTCCTGTACATTCCAATAATATGTAGTAGTATGAAGAAAAAGGTCTAAAATGTGATTTTAATTACATTTATTTACTACATTCAGATGTATATGTAAATGTAGTATTGGTTCATGTTCATGATTAGCTTGAATACGGTTATGTGCAATATTCTGTTGTGGCTATAAAAAGTTTTTTCATACTATTTTATATATTTAAATGGAAACACCATTGTTCTAATAATCAATCAACAAATTTTATTTTTCATTTTTTGAAACATAGAACATTTTTTTATTTATTCAGGTATTCATACAGTGGTGAAAGTTTTTAAACACCATAGGATTTTCTATTTTCCTGCATAAATTTGACCTAAATTTCTTTTTTTATTTTTTTTTTTACAAAAGATCTTAAAAGAAGATAAGTAGATCCAAATTAAACTAATGAGTTTTGTATGGAGAAATGGAGCAAAGCTTCTCCAAGCTGTTGCGCAGGACTAATTAACAGCTACCAGAAATCTTTAGTTGCTGTTAGTGCTGCACAAGGGGGTCACTCCAGATACTGAAAGCAAAGGTTCATATACTTTTGCCATTCACTGAATCACTCTCCAGTGCCATTAATACTGCATCATTTCATCAATACATAAATGACTAAGGCAAATATTTTTGTCTCATTTGTTTATTTTGATTCTTCTTATCTACTTTCAGGATGTGTGTGAACTTCTGATAATGTTTTAGGTAAATGCATGCAGAAAAATAGAACATTCTAAAAGGCTCACTGTACATCTTCAACGTTCATCTAATGTTTACGTCAGCAGTGGATTCTCCCAAATATTTGAGCTGTGCTTTGTTGTCTGAGGTGCCCCAAGGTCCTTGGCAAGGAGAGGCCATTGGGCACTTGCCCCAACGGCCTGGTCAGAAATCCATCCATGCCCCTCCAAAAAATAGTCCTGTCGTTCTGTTTTACAGTAGTCTAGACTACTGGTGTAGTACTAAACAACAGTCATGGTCAGAATGCATTATGAGAAACTGCTATATATCTGTTTTGATGTAAGACATTTAATGCATGATGTACAAAACTGAATAAAGTAAACTCTCTGCTTCTCTTTTCCAGTGTATTCAAAGAGTCCACTTTGCAGTCTGTCCTGAGGATTCTCCAACTGTGCCTCATTCTGCAGGCCTTACTGCTCCAGCACCTTTTCCTGCCACTCGAACAGTTGCTTTTTTAGACTGTCCTGTTCTAACTGCTTTGGGACAAAACACAATGCTGTGTGGGATAAGTAGAGCCACTGTCCTTTTTTGCAACCTCCTCTTATGCAAAGGAAGAGGAGCAGCAGGGATACCATGGCAAAGAAAAAGGACAGGAAGGAAGCTGCCACTGTAAAGGGAAATGGCTTATGGCGTTTGCTGTGATGTGCCCGCTTCTGCTGCGCGTGTGTGGGACACCCACATCAGAGTGTTTGTGGAAGTGAAGTTTTGTTCTAATTTGTTTAAATAAATTTGCCAAAAAGACCCCATTGGAGTAGGGGCTTGGAATAAACACTACTGGTTTCTCAAGGAACCTCTATCTATCTATCTATCTATCTATCTATCTATCTATCTATCTATCTATCTATCTATCTATCTATCTATCTATCTATCTATCTATCTATCTATCTATCTATCTATCTATCTATCTATCTATCTATCTATCTATCTATCTATCTATCTATCTATCTAATCTATCTATCTATCTCTACCGAGTTAGCATGCTAACCAGCTAGCTTCTGCCCTTTCTGTCTGTAATACCACATTCTACCTCAAGAGGCGACAGTGAGTCACTGTAGCGATGACATAAGAGGATGAAGAAGTAGCACAGCCCCAACGGTGTATTCCAACCCATCTTGTTTAAGGTTCTGCTCTTGGTTAGATCATTTAAAGACAGGTAGCCAATAAAAGGTTGACCAAACACAACAATGAATTAAGCTCTTGGCAAGCAACTGCCACCACTTGCTTCTGGCAAGAATCCACCTACAGTAGTAAGTTCTCACCGGGTTTTTCTTATATTGGTAAGCTGGCAATGCTAACATTGAGGAGGAGGCAGTACTCTCCCTTTTGTTCTTATGATAGGGGTAAACATCACAACATGCTGGCAATATTTTGCCCCCTATAGTTTAAAACATTCATTTGAGAGGTTGCATCATTTTACATGTTGCTCCTTGAAAGAAGCACTTCTGTAAATGAGATTTGAGAGCTGAAGAACCTCTGTTCTGTTCTGATTGGCTCCCCTGAATTGTGACTTATGTAGAAAGCAGTCTGGGGTAAAACATTCCAGTGTAAATTGATGGGCGCACTTGCTATAGACCAAATAGGCAGATGCACACACATGTGTTGGGTTTATTTGTAAAATCAGTAAATGGTACATTTTAAAATGTTAAATGTTTGCGTACTGCACCTGACTATTTTTGAAGGGAAGAAAAGTCTGTGATATTGGCCCTTTAGAGGCAAGGACAACCAAGCTTATCCATGCCTGCTGAATACTCTCAAGCCCCTTGAAAGCACCACGAGGTGTCATCTTTTATACCTGCATTAGATAATCCTAGAGCACATTTGAGGCCTACAATACTTAATCCAAAATGAAAAGCAGTCACAGCAGTTTAGTCGACGTCAGTGTAAAAATGTAGAAGTCTCCATACAAATAAACAGATGTGGTGGCGGAGGAACCCACCAGAAACGCAGGTAGGGTCACAGTACTGGCCACAGGCATATCATAAGGTTTATTAACATGTATAGAGGCAAAGATCGTGTTGGTGAGGAAGAGGAGAGCAGGTGTGGAGTGTATGATATGAGAGCATGATGACAGGTTGAGCATTATTCAGATGGACAGGAGCCCCACCATCCCCTGAAGGAAGGATCATCCACACATGCATTACCGTCATTGTCAGGTGGGACCTGAGAGCTAAGACCACCTTTGGTCATAGGAAGCCTCACTGTCCCTCCTGGGGATGTTTATATGAAAGTGAATCCTCATCGATATGGCATTGTCACTTTGACAAAAGGGAACACTTATTCACACATATGATAATGTAGATCTTCTAGACTCTAGATGTCATACCAGGTAAAGCTGTGTATTTTGCATTAGTGGTGCATTTACAACAAGCCAAATAGCAACAACACATTCTCTGCTGCTGATGTTAACCTGGATAGGACTCATTTTTGCCTCCTGTGCGCTTTCACAAGCTAGGTATCTTGTTAAAAATACCTGCCAGATTTCATTATAATGAACACAATGGTCATACCTCTGATGGGATGGTGTTAGGATTCTTTGTCTCAGGCTGTGACCTCAGATTAAGGTGAACATGGAGGAATAATGTGACCTGCTGAATACTATAGAGGCATTCAGAGATATTTTGGGTTCATTCATATACATTCTAAACTAATGGAATGAGCTAGGCTGTTTAATAATAACCATATACTGTGAAGCTGTATAGATAGTAAGCTAAACTAGGATTCAAGTCAAGGCTGATCAGGGTTGGTTTTGGCTTAAGTGATGTGCTATGCTCTGCTTTGGTATGTACCATTGGTCTGATATTCTGCATTCCTCCTAGAGCTACTTATTATGACACCTTTCATATAAACCTTGTACCTTTATGAATGATGTATGCAAATGACCTCAGTACAGCCTGGCTGCCCTGCATTGTGCCTCACTGAAAATGCGGTGTGAATGATAGAGTCCAGGTCCCCAGTGAGCAAGCCAGGGGCGACAGTGGCAGGGAAAACTGCCTCACAGAAAGAGGAAGAAACCTTGAGAGGAACCAAGATTCAAAAGGGGAACCCATCTTCCTTGGTTCGACAGCACATAGTGAAAAAGTACTATATATATATATACATACACAGACAGACAGACAGGTTTTGCTAGATCTGCAAATCACACAGTTAACAGGTCAAACCAAACCATTTCTCTCTCAGTCCTTATATTGACGTCTGTTTAATCATTGGGGACAGAGAGAAATGAACTATGACTGTTTTGGATGCATAAACTCACAAAAATGTTGAAATGGTGAAAAAAATAGAATGTTGGAAAAGTGTTTTACATGGGCCCTTTAACTATTGAATAAAATTTAGAGCTACATTGGAATGTCCTAGTCAGGGGCGTAGCAGCAAATTCTGGGCCCTGTACACTCTCAATGTCAGTGGGCCCCTATCCATGCCAGTACACAAGGAACGTGAGCAAAATGGGCCCCTCTCCCTACTCGGGCCCTGGGTAGTCAGGTCCACTTTTCCCCCCACTACCACGCCCATGGTCCTAGTACATCCAACATCTATCAGCATAGGAACAAAGTTCCCTGGGCTCTACTCTTGTCTTTTCACAATCTCCAAAAAGTCACATATGTTAGGAATGAAAGCAGCCCTCACTACTGTCAGTGCAACATAATACAATTCAACATACAGAGTTACTGAAGAAGTGTTCGTGATTAAAATGTAACTGAGTGAAAAGTAAATCGAGTAAAAGTAAAAGCATTGTGACTTACATGTAGGTTCCTAAACATGAAGTTATCAGTAAAATGTGAATAATTTATTCAAATAAAATAATTAAGTTTACTATCTGGATCAGAGGTTGATATCCATCTGCTCTACATCGCCATCATCATCTCAGTGCAGTTGAAGATCGTATCGCATGTCCTCTTCTCTCCCACTGAGCACCAGCTGTCATAACCTAATCAGCTCCACCATTTAACTCACATGGATAGATCTCTTTCCACTCACACACACGCACACACACATTCCTTCGTTTCTCCTTATTGTCCATCCACGTCAGTAAAGGAGGGTTCAAATAATTATTTAATGGACACAGTGAATGCCCTCTGCAGTGTCCTCCTGCTCTGGAGCAGGTCAGCTGTGGAGGAGAGAATGTTACATATTTCACATTTTCCATTGTAATGTGAATGTGACCTTTACGCAAGAGAGCTCAACCTCACTACATGTACGCTTAGAATGGTGATCACATTCGTCTGTGGGAATAGTGGAGATTTTGAACAGCCACAGCTGAAGACGATAAAGTTTCACTTACTGTCCACTTTTTGGTTAGTATAAATTACACATGACACTGTCTTTCAAGCAGACATTTATTTTCATGTGGCTGTTGTTTCTGTAGAAGATTTGGGACATGAATTTGTAGTTAAGAACTATATAATTAGTAAAATTAGAACATATTAATGTTAAAATATTACTCAGGTACAAATATGAGAGTTATATTTATAGCTTTACTTGAATTAAAGGAACAGTATGTAAGTTTGATTACAAACTGTTTTAGTCAAACTGACACACACTGGTGTGAGTATGGCACTGGGAGTGTTCCCCTGTAAAGTCATAAATAATCATTTAAAAATAAAGAGGTTAGGAGTATTTCATACCATGTCATGTGCAGGAACAGGTACAAAAAGAAGATCTGATTCAATGTTTAGGTCTCCAATGCAAAAATGCAAAAATATACGATGACAGCCTTACTTTCTTTAAGTACTCTTGCAGTCGATTCACTCTTCACAACCAGATTCATTCTTTCATGGGAGTCCAACACCAGTGTTACAAAAAGTTCCTCCCAATATTTTTGCACAATTACATACTGTGATCAAAGAGGACTCCTGGGATATCAGATACCTTATTTAAAAAATGTTACAGCATTTCCTCTTACTCTTAAACCTGTCAGAGGTGTGAGGGACTGATTACAGTCGTTAAGCTACAATGGTCGGTTTAAAAGGGCTTATACATTTAATAGCATAACCAAAGGTGATATGTGATTTTGCAGAATTTCTAAAGCATACAGTCAATATATGGATTTTGAATTCACTGTTCTTGTGAAATCCTGCACATGCTGAAGCCTTTTAGCCTGCACTCATTTTTGAATGAGGCACAATACAGGGCAACCAATGCATTTACATATATCAGTCTTAAAGGCACAGTAACAGCTGTAACACAGTCTGTTTAATTGTAAGGTAAAAAAATTTATTGCAACATACATAAAACCACACCATCATACGTGGACCTTATATCTGACTATAAACATTAACCAATACTTTGTGTTAAAACCAATACATACTATGTGTTCAATGTTACATATATGATGTGATCTTCTGTGTTGTTTATTAACAAACAAAATGTAATAGTAGTTCATTTGCAAATCCTTGGATGTATATCATGCAATAGAACAAAAACTATGAAATTACAATTACAAGAAATATAAAGAATGAATAGGTGAGAACCAAATGAAACTGTTTGTGAGATCAACAGTTGTCAAAAATCTCATAGGCTTGCTGGATTTGTGATGTGACAAAGCCGGCACAGCCCCTGCCTCTGGAACTTTATTCTGCTATATGGTACAGCAGACACCAACTGATCCCACAGTCATCAAACAGTTGACTAAGCTTCTATGATGTGATATGATCTAAGCCATACGCACGCCCGGCACAAAGCCATAATCAGCGTGTTATCAATAGTAGGGTTTGGGCTGGATAGGTTTAAGCCCTGGTGGAGATTTGGCCGTTCCTCTGTTATTGAATATTTCCATTGTCAGGCTAACAAAAGTGTGATGATCACAGGGAAAATGCTTACAAAGGAATTGCTTTCTTTGCATTGTAAACAGCTCGCTGATATCAGCAGTTTTGAAGAGAAATATGCGATGATTGGAAAAGCGCTGGTCTGTTTGCCTGTAATGAGTCCTTACAATGAGCTGCCAGGACTGTGAAATGTCACACCTCATGTCTCTTTTTTCTTTTAGCATTGAATGTTAAAGCAGATGAAATGGAAATGATGTACTTACATGGCTATTTATTATTTCTGTAACTGAAAGGTTTTGCTCCAAAGTGCTTTTTAGACATTTTCAAGATGTTTGTCTGTTTTTGATGATATGTTTTATGAAAATCTTAAGCTTTACACATGTAAGAATGACAAATGCTATATTATGATTAATACAAGCTTTATTAGATACATAAAAATGAGTTTTCTAACTGTATATATACACTGTATACTTTTCAAAAGCTCTCTATATATATTTGTGTTATAAATATTAGAAATATAATATCTAAAATAGTTAGATATGTTTTTATGGATATATATATATATATATATGAGTGTGTGAGTGTGTGAGTGTATGTGTGTGTGTGTGTGTGTGTGTGTGTGTGTGTAAATAAATCCTTCTTTTAGGAATTTTGTTGTCAATGTAGAAAATCCATAATTAAACCCAATGACTCAGTTCATGCATTTGTGCTTTATTCTCTTTGTAAACTGAGGCTCAAGCATGAAAACAGGGTCTTTTGAAAGTCACGCCTTGCTCTCTTTATTCAGACACTTTAGCTCTTTAGCCCAACCTGCTGCAGGGCTCCCCATCTGTCTGAGTCAGATATGTATCTGATGAGTGGTGTGGATGTGTTTTGTACTCGAGCCCTTGTGCTTCATTCCAGCTGATTGCTCATTTTATAATGCTAATGGACGCAGGCCGGTGTTGGGTTTCCCCCTGTCAGCTGGCCACTGCCACCGTGAGAGATGCTTAATGGGGGCTGACAGCTCATGGAGCAGAACTCATTCAAAGTGGGATTTGGTATGTGGGATTGGCCTGGTGTCATTCAATGGACATATTAGTGGCCTTTATGAGTCAGGCGTATTTGATGTTGGTAAGCTCTTCTCCAGGATGTATCACTATGGAGAATGGACTTGATGGGATACTCCACCCAACCAACCTTGCAGATTACTGGAGGGGGGTGGTTTTCATCATGTTCACAATATACTTGTTGTTTGACACAAAAGTGAACAACAACATAGGCCATATGAAATGATTTCTTCCTCTTACAGGATTGAATACACCTAGGAATTATAGTATAATTAATTATAAAACCACCAGAAATGAAAACACAATGGTGGTCTACGGGTGTAAAGACCACAAAGGGCACTGTCAAAAAAGGATACCATCCTAAGTATAGTCCAATTTGATATAATTTGTTTAAAACCACTCCTGAAATATCTCGATGTATCACGTTTCTATATCGTAAAGTCCTGCAGACATTGCATTGTTCACTCAATTATGCAATACCATAGCTAACCATCTGTCTACATAGTTAACGTTATTTAAAGTCATGAGACTGAGTATCTGATATCTATGAATGGTACACCTTTCGAATGAATGGGCCCTTGTATTCTGTTAAGGTAGCAGGAGAGGTATCGCCTTCCATTGGCAAAGATCATTCAGTATAGCACAATGTGTTATTATTAGTGGGTTTATTGAAATGTAAATTCAGAGGACAAAGTGACCCAGATTTATATCAGAAGTGAAAGGGCATGAATTTTGTTGCGCAGGTGGAAACACTGGCAGCATTATGTTAAGATATACACAAGAAACAGTTAAGGGTTAGTCTTAGGGATAAAGAAGGCTCTGACATACAGAACACCATACCATATATTTAAGCTATTTATGGAGTGGAAGCTGGAATTCTCAGTTCACAACAAAATCACACGTACAAAAACAGACAGTTATAAAACTCAGTGTAGCACCAAATATACACAGTCATGGATTTTGACAAAGTAAAGTAGAAAATATAATAAAAAAACAGCAACAACATGTAAACGGCTGTGTGACTGCATGTGTTACAGATAAACAAAATATAAACATAATTAATACTATTAGTACTAATTAGTATTAATAAGCTGTCCTCTTTTTGAATTAGGTAAACAGTTCTATGTAACACTGATGGGGCCTTCCTAGTTTAAAACTCAAAATAAAGCCATAATAAAACTCAGTGTATTCCTGTGAGTAATACATAGTATATAAATAGTATTAAGAGCAATAAATAATCAAAACTTTAATGAATAATAAATATCATTACAATGGTAACATTACAAATATGGGTAGAAAAAATGCAAAATGCTCAATGAAGTAAAACACAGTGTCTATTTTTATAATAAAATAAGTACAGATTAGTACATACAGTACAATCTTTAAACATAGCACACATTTTTGGATTTTTATGAAAATAATAAAATAGATTTTGATGAGATTGCCAGGGTTTGTTTTTTTTATCTTGTACAAAATATTAATCAGTTTTACTGTCTTCAATCAGCTGTGTAAGGTGAAAGCTCGCCCCATTCTCACCCAGTCTCTCAAGCCAGGGCAGAGTGCTTTTATTTTCTACATTGTGTAGCTTCTCCAGACTTACTGTCAGTCCACCAATAGGTGAGTTTCCTCCATGACCAACAGAAACTGTCAAGTGTGGTGTGCCTCCATTTTGAATCACAGAGATTTCATTCGTTTTCATTGCAAAACCATTAGTGAGAGCTGCTGTGGCATACTGGTTCCAGAGGCTGATGGACTCCCCGTTGCTGGCTTTTTGCAGCATCTCTGGAACTTTCACAGAATTGGATTTAAAGAATGTCAACGGACCATCTACGGAGAGCCTGCGGCCTCTTCGGGCAGGTGAACTATTCCACATATGAGTACCCATATGAACCTAAATAAACACAAATAAGAAAGAAAAACATATTAGAAAAGATACAGTACCCTCTACAAATGGGAGAACACTATTTATATGCCTATTTTCAAACAACCATATGTGTTTGTGCTGAGGATCTGAGGATATCTGATAATCCACTGAATCTGCACATGGAGTGGGAAAGTACAATATTTTTATATTTTTATATTTTTTATATATTTAAAAAATTTTTTTTTTTATCATTTTAAAAAAAAAATATGCAAAACCTGGTAGAGCACCAAAACCTGTCACCCTAGGATAAAGAGTACCCAGGGCATTGATTATTAAGACAACAAAAATAACACGACATGAATAAAATTATGCAGCACGCTGAAAGGATGGTTTCAATAGGTTATTGCCAAGAAAAGGACCAAAAGAAGAAAATTTGCAATAAAAGAAGTGTTAATGTTCTTAATGGACAGGCCCAATCAGAGTCTAGACCTCAAAACCTCAACCAAAATTTGAAGGTGTAATGGAAGCACAAAGACAAAGAGTGACACTATTGATAGTATTATTGTTTTTTTTACTAGTATATCACTAGTTTTATTAACTAGTTCACAAGTAATAGAACAGACATTACACGTGTGGTTTTTCAGTGGCTGTACCTTTAGATTTCCTTTGGTTGTGAATGCACGTCCACAGATGGTGCAGGCAAAAGGCTTCTCTCCGGTGTGGGTCCTCTCATGAATCTGCAGGGCACTGGAGGAAGAGAAAGTCTTCCCACAAGTGTGACAGAAATGCTGTTTGGGAGTTCGCCGTGTTGGAGCCGGTGGTGCAGAAAGAACTGGCAGTGAGGGGACAGAGGAGGTCGCCGTGCCAAACACCGAATCTTTACCATCTTTACTCAGGATGCTGTTTACTTCCATCTTTATTTTTGAAGAAATAATGTGACCTATACCAGGATGAGCTGGGTTTGGTGGAGAAACAAGATTTTGGCTCGCTGGCTCAAACAACCGTGAAGGTAGGTCCCGCATCTGGTGTGTGAGCATGTGCTGCTTTAGGTTACCTTTGGTAGAAAAGCCCCTGTTACATGCAGTGCATAGGAATGGTCGCTCTTTGGTATGACTGCGGTAGTGAATGTCCAAAGCACTCTGACAGGCAAAGGTCTTGTTGCAGATATCACAAGCGTTGCTCTTAAGGGTTCCACGTTCATGAAAAATCATGGTCATTCCATCCCTTAGGATATCAGCAGGACTTGAATCAAGTGTGCAGTCTGACTGCAGGAGGCCTGTCTCAGACGAAAGGGATTGGTAGGCCTCTAATGCAGAGCTCTTTGGAGACAATGAGTCCCAGGAAGATGTAGCTTCAGAAAAAGCAGGACTCCTAGGCCTTTGGCTCACATGGTCATCACTTGGAGATGATCTGAGGGCTACATCATTTCCACCTACAGACCCATTCTCCATGCTATCATTTAAAAATACATCATTCTCTTGCAAAACGAGTATCTGGCTCTCTGAGCCAGCTGTCTTTGTGGGCTCTGATGAAATAGGAGATGAACACAGGCTGTCGAGAGGAGATGTGGTGTCTTTAGAGTCTGATGCACCCTCAGTTACATCCATGTTTTCATCAAACAGGTTCTCTCGATCATCAAGGTTCTTCCCTTCTACTGAGCATGCATCATGCTCCATGGACTCTTCTGTGGAGATAACGTTGGGGATTTCTCCAACCATGTGCATTCGAATGTGCTGTTGTAAAACCATGGCATTCGTGAACTTCTCTTGGCATATGGGGCATGAATGCTGTATTCTCAGGGGAGGCATGGCACGATGAATGCTGTAGTGTGTTTTGAGGTTTCCTTTGGTGGTGAAAGCGCGTCCACATATTCTACACTTGAATGGCCTCTCCCCTGTATGCGTGCGGTAGTGCATTTTAAGAGCACTCTGGCAACTGAGGACCCGGTGACAGATGACGCACTCGTTGGGGTCTGTGCACTTTTTGTCTATGTTCTCTACAAGTTGCTGTAGCTTGGTGGTTTCTGAGGCCTCCATTGAATCAGGGAGACCCCCAAAAGGGAATTTTGGTTTGAAACTCTCAGATAGTAGTGGGGCCAGTAAATTTGTTTGGGTGGAAGCATTGTCGGTGGAGGTGTGTTCTCCTGAATCATGTCCTAAGGAGTTCATACATGTTGAAAAGCTCAGAGATTTTTTTACCTCTTCGCATTTTCCATTTAGATTTGAAAAAGGGCCGCTGCTGAATTCCTCTTTGTTACTTCTTCTTTGAAATGTCTCAAACCCGTTTGAATCACTAATGACAGGGCTAGGATCCCTGGTAATTGATACCACTTGCTCCTCTTTTTTAATTATGCTTGGAAGACTTGGCAAAGACCTGGGGAACAACAATGCAGGTAAGTTGGTCACAGATGGTTTGCTGTCTAACCAGTTGGAGGCAGGTTTATCTGGCGGCATAGACATACCATATGGTATGCCTGTACTTGTTGGAACACTATCTAAATGCTCTGGAACTGGAAAAGGATTCATCTGTATGTTAGGATATTTCTCTTTATGCCGTTGGAAGTGAACTTTGAGATTTCCACGAGTTGAAAAGCGATTCCCGCATATATTACATTTGTAAGGTCTTTCTCCTGTGTGGGATCGCAGGTGTATCTGCAAAGCGCTGTCACTTCCAAATATTTTGGCACAAAATCTGCATTTGTGCTTAAACAAACCTTCATCAAAAGACTTAGGCAGCTTGCCTTTCCTTTGCTGAGCTAAAGCAGTCAGGGCATTCAAGTCCTCTACAATTGCCCCAATGCTTGGCATCGTATTTGCAAAGACATGATTTCTAGCAGGAACATGAGGTAGGCTGAGCTTATTTGTTGGATTTGGTGCAGTATCAGTTGTCAAGGCAGTGGAAGGGGAATGGCCATTCTGTTGGCTATAGAGAGTACCATCACGAATAGGTTGGTTTTTAGACAGATAAGTGCCAAGGGTTGGTATCGAACGCTTGTTTCCATCTGTATCTGTCATTTGAGAATTGCCTCTGCCAATCAGCACTGCTGCACCATCATGGCTGCTTGATAAGACTGCATGCTTAAGTTGTTTAACATCGCTAATGCTGGCAGACTGACTCACGAGGCTTTGTGCTAACCCTGCGGCTGCTGCTAGCTGCTGGGAGAGATGGGAGCTGAGTGTTATTAGCGGGTTGGTCTGAGAAATCCCTGATGTACCCTGACAGTTGCCGGAGGAAGGTGCAGATGTATCTGTGTTCTGGGCTGCTAACAATAATATCTGATGTCGAATTTGCTCAATGAGTTTCAGCTGCTCCACCTGCTGTTGCTGAAGAGCTATGAGTTGCTCGACTAGGCCGGGTACGGCTATGTTGCAGTTAGAAAGACTGCTGCTGCTGCTGCTGACCTCTTCGTTAAAGCACAACTCCTGAGAGAACTGAGCTACGGCTACTTTTGTGCTCTCCAAGTTCTCAATGAAGACATTGCTGCTGGTGGACGACACTGCACCCAGTTCATGTGGAGAGTCTGCTTGAGACAGACCTGATGAATACACTGTGCCTGAGCTTGTGCTTCCATCTACTAAGCAATTTTCATTATCTGATTGGAAGGTACTTGCGCCACAAGAACTGTTGCCCTCAGATGGGAGAGCTGGCTCCGTGCATTCTTCTGGGGTTTTGTCCTTTGAAAAGTCATGCTGGCCTTCGGTGTCTTCGGCACTGATGCTGTCATTCAGCTGCTCCTCTACATTAGAGAGGATGGTCCCGCGGCGTGAACGCTAAACCGTTGGACCCCCCCCCCCCCCCTCGCGGCAGGGAAAATGAAAGATAGGAGCACGAGATGGTAGAGTACGGGCTCTCCATTTATTCCATTCACTATCAGGACTAACAGGTTCTTAAAGCAGCCCATCTGAATGCCCTTGCTCCGGAGTTCTCGGCCCCCAGCAGGGTTTTTTTAAAGAACTCTTCTAGCCCCCGCAGCAAACGTTCGCAGACCAGGATATCAAGTATGTTTGGGGGGCGCGGGCTGATATTGGTTATGGTGTATTCTGTATGATTATTAGAGAAAGAGAATAAAGGACAAGCTAGATGCTTAGATAAAGATGCCTTTATGAGCCCCTCACACCCATAACACATTGCATAAAGCCCTTAATTAAAATACTCCCTTTCAGGCTTACTACCTTAAAATGTAGTGTAACAGAAGATGCAAAACGAGACCCTCCAGTAGCACTTAACGGTGGCAGCCCGTCATGTATAAAAGCATTCCAGCTAGACTGTGCTGGCGTTACTGAAAGTCTGGGGCTGGTTTTCTTACAGTGGCATTAATGGGCTAGTGTCCACTGATGGCACAATGAACTCAAAGACATTTGAATTGCAAAGAAATTGCTCAAACCATGCTGCTCTAAAACACACCAGCCATCTTTGGAAAAAAAAAAACTTTCCCCAAAAGATAAGTCTGTTTAAAACAAATGGCACTCGGTTTGATACTTTGTTTCCCAACACAAACACCCGAACACAAAACATTTTTTTGTCTCAAAGGTCTAAATACACTATAAAGCCACTGTATAGCCTACTGTCTATTACTGACAATTCTAGAGATAAATTCTGATCCAGGCTTTTTTTATATGGTTATCTTGCAAATATGGGTCAGATTTCAGAAGTCATGACAGTCTAACTCTGCAGTGATGACTAAATCAATTCTAAAAAATGTTTAGTCAACAGCATATGCCGGTCAGACCAGCCTGAACTGCTAAAAGCTGTACAAGCCATGTTTATATGTGTCACCGTAATAGTGTTAGGTATTAAAGGTCATCGTTTGTGCTGGACATCCCCTCAGTGCGAGTGTAAAATGAGCGTAGCCTTTAACTGGACATCAAGCTCTGTGAAACGCTGCCCACCTAGTGCTGGAACTTACCTGAACGCTCAGAAGAAGCGCGGTGCGAGTCCAGGTGGACGCACTGAGGGTTCGCTTGCTTCCTCCGAGACATGCTGGTCCTGCATCAGCTAACAGAACAGAGAGGCGTTATCGCTTTCTTCCACACTCCTCCTCGGCTACAGGGACCCGTTCAAAAGTCTGCCAAACCTGCTTTAGTACTTGTTGCCCATCACCAGCTCTACACTGCAGAACAGAGTTCAGCCTAGAGAAGGCAAGCGCGCCTTTTCCTGAGGCTCCTTACTGCTGTCTGCCAACACTGCTAACTCGTGAGGCTCATCAAAACAATCCCCGTACATTCCCAAAGCTGAGAAAGATGCGCCTTCCAACAACAAAAGTCACCGAGAACAACTCAAGGTGTACATTCTTTGAGAGCGTGGCGAGCTCGGAGTCCAGCCCACCTGCGTTTCTATTGGTCAACAGTATGGAGGGGCGGAGCTAGGGCGGGGGCTCAGCCGGTGTGTCAGCAGGAAATCAGGGATGGCTATTGCAGTGAATCATGAGAGCTGATAACCCAGCCGCCAGGCTGCTCTGTGAAAGTATTGCTCATACAATTTACTGTATGACTTTATATATTTCATAGACGTTTACTACCACTATAGCTATCATTGTGAAAACATGCACCCTCAGATAGGCGCTTTTACACGCGGTGATATGTATTAAAATGAGAATTTTAAGGTCCCCGAGCTGTCTTCATTTTATTGAAAGTCTCACGTAATATTTAAAGACTGATCACGTTTCAACATCATTCATTCCTCAGTCTGTATAGTCCATATATGGACACTCTGCTGCAAAAATATGCTGTTTTGATTTTAAAACTGTTCCTGTAATGTATATGGAACTAACTAATTCCCATATATTCAGTCTACAGCAGTGTAGCCCCGCCCACTCATTCATGAAGTTGTAAGAAGTGTTTAACTATTCTTAGTGCCTTTCTGGATGAGGCTCAATACAGGCCAGCCAACCAGAAAAGAGCTCAGCTATCTTAGATCAGACTTAAAGACACAGAAACAAAAACAGCCTCTTACATTCTAGGGGAGGTTGGAAAAATGGCAAATGAAATGAAAAACGTTTTATTATATTTTATGTTTTTAAGTGTGATAGCTTTTCACAGTATTGGCTGCAGACAAGGCAACATACAACACAATCAGCTTAAATGGCACTGGCTTGCTAAAGCTGTCATGTCACAGAGGAGTTACCAAACCAACAGATAAAGCCAGGTTTCCCTGAGGGTTTATTTTGGTGTCCAGTATAGCTTGATGGGCTTGAACTAAAACAGGGACTGAAAGACTATAGTCATGTAAACATAAGCTGTTCACTTCTGTTATCACGGCTCATCATTCTGCTCTGTGTATAAAGGTGTGTTGACCTAAATAAACTACGTTACAGGTCTGGAATTTTCATTTTGCCTTTGATGGAGTTTAAAGATGACTATTACTGTCAACCCAGTCTTTGATTTAGGGTTCTGCAGTGTACTGGACAAATACATAGATACATGAGTCATTTTCTTTATGTGAGGTGTCTGTGTGTGTGTGCACGTGTGTGTATGAGAGAGAGAGAGAGAGAGAGAGAGAGAGGGAGAGAGAGAAAGAGTGAGAAAGAAAAAGAGAGGGAGAGCACCAGGTGTACTCCACTACATCCTATGAGTCATCTTTTACAGTCATTAGATATGAAGGACTCTGTTAAAGTGCCGCTATCCCTTGCCTGGGGTTCATAGCAACAGACTTGAGACAGGCAAATGACACCTTTACTTCCTATAAACAAACTCTGTGTGCCACAGCTCTTTATACCTGTCTGACACCAGCACACCAGTACGATGACGTACAGCACTGCGTTTTAATTCTTCTAACATGAAGTTACCTTGATTTGGCTTTCTGTTTGAATGCATACATAAATGAATGAAGAGAAACAGAAAGATAAGAGAACTGATTTGAGGCTAGTTAATTATATAAATAATTAATTCAGAATGTTTAATAGCTGTTATATATATTGCATACACAGTGTTAACGTCCAGTAAAGGGAATTACCACAAAGACGTAACATGACATGATTGCCGTCTTCACCAGCATTCATTCAGTTTGTCAGGAGATTACACCCTGTTAAGGTGGAGATGACTTCTGTGTTCTTCATTTAATACTGTACATGAAAGCCAGATGACATAAAAACAGAGATGTTTCCTCATGTGGGTGGGGTTGATTGGCAGATTGATTTTGGGGTTGGTTAGCTCAAGTGGTAGTCTGCCCAAGGTCTATTGTCAAATCTCTCTCTCTCTCTCTCTCTCTCTCTGGTGCAACCCATGCAACTCTCAAACCAAAGAGTGGCAACATATATTACATAGTTGTGGTGTCGACGCCTATCATAAGAAAAAAACTTTATGCATTGTTACTTCTACTCTTCCTTTAATTGGCTACCTGTCCTTAAATGCTCTATCCAGGAGCTGAATCTTACTGATACTTCTTCATCCTGTGTGCTGGAATGATTGCAGACTCGATGTTACAGTGACTCACTATCACCTCCTGAGGTACAGAGTGCTATTACAAGACAGCACGGGCTATTTGGTTAGCATGCTAACTTCAGTAGATTCCCCTACAACACGATACAAAGATGATACAAGATCAAAACTGTTATTTCCTAATATTCTGTTGATAAATTTTGTACATTTTTGAATGTTTTAAACTAAAAGTCTAATTGTTGTTGTTTATATTTTGTACACACACACACACACACATATATATATATATATATATATATATATATATATATATATATATATATATATATATATATAGGTGTGTGTGTGTGTGTGTGTGTGTGTACTCTGTAGCTCAAATATATATATATATATATTTGACCGAAATAAAGAAGTTGCATTTTGTTTACCAGTGTTCACTACAAGTCATTGTGCCGACCATCCCCATGTGGACAACATGAATTTAGTCATGAATCTACAAATTGCGAGACATACTTTCTGACATTGGAAGCGTCTGTTCTTCAGCTTCTACATGATAATGTGTGGTATGCTTGGGATATACAGCAGAGAGGGACAACACTCCCGTTCTCGCCTATTCTAGAAAAAGTGACACATTCCCTTCCTGCCATTCAACCAGTTTCTTTTCTCTTGGTCCTTTCAGAAACACAGCTTCCCATGAGAAAACACAGCTTCCCATGTTGGTTCAGCAAAATGGTTATTTAAGCGGTCGTGTGCTTTTACAGCTATTTGATTTCTCAGAATGTGTTGTTTACTAATATGCATGCCATGCACTGGTGATCATGTAGAACATAACAGGTCACAGTAGAGCTGACTGCTGAAACACTCTGTGCTGCAGGAACTTTGCTGCCTCTTCACTTTAAAAGACATAAGACACTCAGATTTTATCGCAGAAATGACTTTCCTTGGCGACTGAGCCGAATGAATGAATGGAAGTCGGTTTAAGTTTACTCTGTTTCTTTTCGCCTGGTTTTTATGAGAGCAAATTCAAAGGTTCCTCAAGCATGGATGCATAACTGACAGGGTATTGTCTAGCATCTGCTTGCATAAATAGCTCATATTTATGGTTTGTCAACTAGGTTTGGCAGGACAGGAGGCTACCGTGCAGTAAATCTGGCCAGTAAAGCTGCCAGAGGGACGTACGGCTCTGAAGATTGGCAGGTACAGGGATGACAGAATGAATATTTCTTCAGAAACTCCATCTATGTCATCCTTTGGATGCATCGTATCCAAACTCTTCCAATCTCTCATCTTTTACTGCACGACATATATCACAATCTGACTGTTTCTTCTTTATAAAGTACAGGAATAAGGAAACAAAAAAGTTGACAGTGTTTATTTATTTATTTATTTATTGCTTTGGGGCACCTTTATTTTTAAGGCTGTTTAAAGCTTAGTAGAAATGTACAGATTATCTGACTGGTTCTTGCTCAGCTAAGGCCATACCATCTCGATAGCCCATCCAGTTAGAATCCTTCTTTTATGTGTCGCACTTTCAGCAGTAGAATTTAGCAGTTGATATATGCTCTGTATGCTGAATGATTCATCATCTAAATATGGCAGTGTGACTGCACGTTCTCATGTAAGTGCATGCGTGCCTGCTTGCACCCGCTCTTGTGATTAACTAAGCAGATAACAGCGCTTTAGTTTGAATAAGAGGATCTGTCACACCCGTGACACAATCACAGAATATAATCTCAGGATATGAATTACCGTGCATTCTCAAAGGCCTAAACGTTTATTATGAGCTGTAATATTTCACTCCGGCCTCACAGTCATTTGTCATTGCAGTGGACTGCCACTTAATTATCAGTGTGTGAAGTGTATCAGTGCATAAATGCTGTCTAAACAGCTCAGCATTACAGTAACAAGTAAAAATAATGCATTTCTCACAACTCAAATTCACATTACACAAACACAGGGATTAAAGGGACACTATCCCATGTGTTTCTTCTAGTTGTTATTTATTCCATTTATGATATTTCTGCATGGGTATCGAGCTAAATATGTTTCTACATGGTCATGTTACAACCTCACTTTACCCCTTAGAATGAAAAAGGCTGTTACTGTCCCTTTAAGACTGCTATATGAAAATGACCTCAGCTCTGATTGCCTGCCCTGTGCTATGCTTCATTCCAGCTTTTTTTTTTTTAATAGGATATAACCGAAAAGACTGACCTCAAAAGTTTAGACATACTCAACTAAGTGGATGTAAAACCTACAGCAGGGGTGCACAACTGCAGTCTGGAATAGAGAGTAAATGGTATATGGAACTTCATTCTACATTACACTACATTAAACACAAACAAAAATGGGAGAATTCGATAAACTGTAACCCTTCGCTAGATCATGGGCAGGTCGCATCATTTATCTGGGATTTTCGTCATAAACAAGGCCTTACATGTCGTCTTTTCAGAGGGAGCGTGCTGCTGCGAAGCATTGATATAAGCTGCATGGGAGCAACACTGATTAACAATGGTTCAGTACACTTCAAATGAATGAGCTGAGTGAGGTATGAAAGCCCAGCATGTAGTCATATTTCAGACAGTGACCTCACACACTGACTAACTCCCTCAGTTATGTGAGTCTTTTTACAGAGGGCACAGTGAGAAAGACAGGCTTCCCAGCACTACTGACTCACTCACAGTCAGACCTGTGATGGCCTCTCATATTAAACTCAAGATATAACTCAAATCAACACAGGTGTTACTCATCACCCCACTCATCGCCCATGATCAGCTTTTAGCGCTGGATCATGAAAAACAACAGACTCAGAGACCTCGGGGTGCTCTGTCAGAAAGAGTTAAGGGAAGAGTCTATATCATGTCATTGTTACTAATTAACCCTTGAACCCTTAGATGCGTAGAGAAGAACTGTTTAACCATACAAGGTAGAGTTCTCTTTAATATGGTCTTACAATAGGGACGTGCTGGCTTCATGAAAAGGTGGTTCTTTAAAGGTTCCTTAGTAAAGACAAAGGTTCTATACAGGGACATAAACACTTTGCATGATTAAAGGGTTCTCTGCTTTGTGAAAGTTTTCTTCAGATTTATGGATCATGTGTAATGTGTGAACCTTTTTGAAAAGAGTTATATAAAAGATGATTATGTTTTTACAAGTTCATCATAACAAAAAAACATTTACAGCACATTTCTCAGCAATTTAAAATCACTATCACAATGAAAAAAGTAAATGGGTTCTTTGGGTGTCCATGGTTTTACCTTTACCAATTAACCCTTCAAGAACCATGTTTCCAAAGTGTGTAGAGAAGCTCTATTTAACCATGTTAAATCGTTTTACATTATATTATATGACATTTAGATTTTATTTAATTTCTTTTCTGGTACAAAACCATTTTATAAAAGAATCTTTATAGTACCATATACAACAGTGTCTCTATCAATAAGCAGAACATTCAATAAACCTTTTAAAAGTTTCTATTAAATGTGATTTTCTGTTTTCTTTCATTTTGGTGCTATATTGCCCTGTTTCTTAAAAGAACCATATTCAATGTTTTTTTTGTTTGGCATAGAGAAGAACCATTTCACCATGCACAGAACCTACTGCATGAGTTGTTGTGGTTTTACATATAATCATTGCCTTACCTAAGAAACCTGTCAACATCCACTTTGTTGTTCACTTATGTAAACATTATGGGTTACATTCATAAACATCCCACAGTCTGCTATATGGAATTGGAAATTAGAAATTTTGAAAAACATCTTCATGGATTTTCTTCACTCACTGGGTATTTGATCAAATGCTGCAAATCAGGTTTAGCCAAATGTCCTCCCACTGAACCCTCAAAAATATTTGTCAGTCCTACAGCACATATATCAAACATTCTCCCATAACATGAAAACACAATTAACGTATTTAAGGCAGTTTGTGTTGTTAAAGCAGACAGCTTTTTACCACTTACCCAACAACACACTGCAGTTATTCCTCACCAACATCCATCTGGGTTTACTTTGTTTGTATTTTTCCAGTAAGGATCAGGCCTCTAGCTCTATTTACCAGAAACAAAACACTTGAACCCCAATCTATACTGCTTAGTCATAAGTAAAAAGCTTGTGCCATATTATGAATCAGTGGGAATTTGATTACATACCATGAGTAACAAATCATATTTCAGTGTCAGTACTGTGGAGACTTGTGCTGTAGGTCTCCTGTGTACTTCGAGCCATTCAGAGATTCAGCCTGTAGTTTAATCTCCCATAGCACCACGCATCAGTGCTCTACAACACTAACCTAATGCAGACAGTGCCAAATGGAAAGCGCTCCAGCTGCGTTTGAATGTTAGACATGGTGGGCCAGTGGGCCTGTAATTAAGAGCAGGACTCCATCTAGTGGAGAAACGTAAGACAGTCTCGGGGCATGCACATTTGCAGCACATCTAATTATTCAGTACATCTCTCTGGTTTATTTAATGCCATATGGGGGGAAACTCAGGTAAGCTCTATAGTAAGCACACATACAATGTTCAGAAGGTAAATGGAGAAAAGGCACTTTTTCAAAAAACGGAGCTTTTTTTACACAATGCACATGGTTTGTTGCGACATCACAGTCCAGAAAATACAAAAAAACAAAAACAAACCATTTTTCAATAGGATCATCATTTCTAGAAAATAAAAGTGGAGAGAATGAAACAAATGATTTGTCTCGCACATCTACAAAGCACATGCACAACAGCAGGATAATAAATATTGCTTTTAAGTAGAATACAGCTTATACTATTAACATGGTAGTAATTAGGTGCTGGTTGTCTCTTGTTGGTATCTCTCTAACTAATGTTAGAAAAATAGCTTAAATATATTAGCTATGTAACTCACGCATACGCACATAAAAAGACAGGAAACACATCGCAGCATATAAAAGAGTTCACAACCATTTCTTAATAGTTCCATAAGAAAACATGAACTCTGGTCACGTTACAATATAAAATATCTTTTTCATGAAAATACATCTTTAAAAAAAAGCAAGTACAATGAGCACTGTTGACAAATGCTTTGTTAAGTGCTTCTTCTTCAAACATTACAAAACATACCACTGTATGTTCTGAGTAAAAGCATAGAAAGGCAGATACCTGCTTACTGTAAGCCCGTATGCACTTCTTTCTACTCAGAGAAAATGCAACTCCAAGTTGAATCTAAGGAGAGCTGATATTAATGGTGCATCCAATTGGTGAAACTTGATGACTGCATGGTTTAGCAAAAGTTCATCTACAGTTTCTTGGATGAGGATAAGCTGTTGACTGTGGATGTGTGTTAGGTAATGGGTCAGGAGGTGTACAGTCTTTTCCTCCATGTTTCTTATTCATGTTTATGAATTCTGTATGTGAGCAGAGACTTAGCATTTTTAAGCATCAGTGTGAAGTCACTAGTTTGTCGATGTTCCTTTATCTTCATTGGTGGAGTATAGATTGCGCCGGACTGACTGCATCAGTGGGAGGAGTTGCGGTCATTGGCCACATCCTGTAGGCGGCGGAGGAGTGCGGTCTGGTTCTCCTGGCATAGCCTCTTAGCAGGAGACTGCTGCTCCTCCTCAAGAGCCATGCTGCGCTTCTTAGTTGGCGTCTCCCCAGTGCGAATCATGCTGTTAATCTCCCGCAGCCGCTAAAGGGCAGGCACAGAGGAAGAGAGAGGTTACATTACACATTATACATTATACTCACCCCTGATTTAAGTGGGGAAAAATGTATACCAAAAATGTTTACAATTATTGGACAGTAAGTCTGTGTCCATAAAAGCACATTATAACATTAAAATGCATTAAATTTAAAAATCAATACAGCAAAAAGCAGACATTTTGGTACCTAAAATATATAGAGAGAGCATATTGACGCTGTCCAAAGAAAAAATCTCCAAGATGGCAGCTTTACAGGAGAGGGCAAAAACCTCATTCAATTTTAATGTAAGTCAATGAAACCAGACGTCTTTCCAAGCACTCATGAGATTCTCACAGAGTGTTAACAGCAGCTGTGTTTACATAAAAATGGACAAAATGAAGATGTTTTTCATTCGACAGTGACGATATGTTCACTTCAAACTTATAAAAATGGTATATACAGTCGAAAGGAAAAGCATTTAACAGCTCTCAGAAGGAAAAAGCTATAGCCATAACAATGACCTTACAGGACTTTGCATGCACGTTTGCATACATGACCGTGTGTGTGCTTGCAATGTGTGTGCAAGTGTATTGCTTTACGTTGGAGGGGCTGGAGCTGATGTAGTAAAAGATTTTGTCTCTGGGGGTGAGGGGGCTGTTGCTCTTGTGGGGAGAGATGTAGATGGAGTGGTTGTGTGAAAGGAGAACTCTGCGTGGAGAGCCAATCCGGAGCAGGGGATACGGACACAGAGGCGGAGTCTCAGCCTGTAAACAGCCAAACCACATTTAATTAGCCCATAAATGCATACCACAGAGTGCACTGAACTCATTTCCCCTTTCCACCTTCTGCACAAAACACACATGTATTCTTATTGCATTATTCTGTTATGTCAACAAAAGGATTTGACAGTTTTACACCAGCATAGCAGCTCCTTGATCCGTTTGTGCTAGAGATGAACACCAAGTCAATAAACACAGTTCCTATATCCAAACAATAGGTGATACTCACAGGCATTTAAGGGTTTAAGTTTTGATATTTAAAACCTAAAATTTTGTTAAACCTTACTGTTATTAGTGAAACAGGAAAAATCTTTTTCTGTACTGTTTCTTGTCTGTTCCTCTTCCATGTAGCTAAATGTAGCACTGTGCTCTGTTCTATTTCATTTCACACTCAGCACTGACAGAATACTTGGCTTTGACACTGAGAATGACAATATGAACATTTAGCATGTCTTGGGCGACTTTAAGGACTCACCCCAGCTTTTGGCAAGCTGGAGGAATAGCGCAGGGCGAAGTGTTTGATCAGTTTGATGTACACATGGTTGTAGAAGCGGATGAGATCACCCCGCTCCTCCTCTTCCCCCTGCTCTGGGGCAGCTCCAGGTGCGTGAGTCGGTGTAGAGGGGGCACTGCTGGGCTGGGGAATGGGCAGAGTGCTGCTGGAGCGCATGGACATAGGACTACTGTCACCACTGCCTGCTGCTGGAGAAAGAGAGAGAACACAAATGCAAACTTCTCCAAGCTTCTAGGATGAGCTCAAAGGGCGGATGTCTACATTGCTAACTGTCACTGTCATTTTATATAGTGCTTCTTCCCACAAAACAAGACGATATACAGCAAAACAACCATTTCATCAAATTGAATCCAGAATGAAATATCATTGCGACAAAAATAATAAATATTTATTATTTATTATTAAATAAATAAATATGGCATCAATTTGATTGTTACCCTGTTCGTGTCCTCCCTCTGATGGAGAAGTCTGTCGGTTGTTGTTTTCACTGTTGCCTGAGTGGCGTCTCTTTCTTCCTGATATCAGCACACTTCTGTACACCTGTAAAATCACCATCATTCTTTCCATTGTCATCCACATCACCTATAGAATTTGTCCTTCGTTATATAGAGATGCTGTACTTACAGTGCTGCTGGCCTGAGGCTGGGACCTGTAGCACTTCATAATGTTCTGGAAGGATTTGTCCTCTTTGGTCACCTGCATAACAGACATACACAAGAGTGAGTCATGTAAGGCATTTCTCCCCTTCTGAAATTAATAATCAAAGAATTTGCATTTGGCCTATTTTCAAGTTCCTGAAGTTTTGGTCATGCTAATAAACACTTTATATATCTAATTAATAAAACCTAATAAATGAATGAATTATTAAATTCAACAATCAAATAACAAGAGTACTGTACAGTCAGCCTATACAACCAACTTGTACACGCAATGCTCACGTAAAGTCTGTTAGGCACACAGCCCCATGGTTCGTTTTCTGAGCCCACCTTAGTCATGACATAGATGGCACACATAAGCAACTGGTCGAGATGTCGATCCATCATAAGCTCAGTGCAGTGCACCAGCGAGTACTCAAAGCATGTCCAGATTTTCCTTCGCAGTTCAGTGCTAATGTCCAGCTTCACACACAGGTCCCGAAGTCGCACACTGGCCAGATGATACACCTGAAACCCCGCATAGGAAGAAAATCATTCCACACTGTGCAGTCTTCTAAACCAGAATTTGTACTATTGAAAGCAATGTAAATTGTACTAAAAGATGTAAAGCTATCAAACTTAATCCGGTTCTTATTTAAAACATCTATCGTGTCTTTAAAAGTAAGCTGTTGCAAACCTTGCGGAAGAACAGACTGAGGGAGCCTGTTCTTTGGGTTCTATTTGGAGGTGTTCCCGGTAGAGGACTCTTCTTGTTCAGTTTCCCTGCTGTAGGGCTGTGGTGGGCAGTGCCTGTGGGTGTGGTGGCTGCCAGCTGTTGTGTGTTCAGCGTGCCAGTCAGTGCTTGGGCAGTGAGAGGCTGAATCCCTGCCCCACTTTGCCCTGTTACACTAACCACTGGGATAAAGGTAATCCCTCCATTCTCATTAGCTATTCCTGCAGAAGGGAGGAGTGAGGGAGATCATTTAAAGCTATCACATGATATTGAATTTACACACTTTAACACAGGTTAATTAGAAGGACCAGAATAAAAACCATGAATAACGATCTCTCCAGTCTATCACTCATGTCATATAAGAACTGCACTGGCTGGCTGTATCTGTAAGCATATATTCAAACTACACTACAGTTTCTGAGCTCTAGATAATCTACCACCTGCTTACATTACAGAATGTTTCTCTGTTTATGTTCCAGCTCATTATCTTAGATCTGCAGATACGGCGCTTCTGCACATACCTTCTGTAAAATACAGAAAGCACAGAGAGGCATTCTTCATTTATTCTGCTTCTATACTGTGAAACTCAATTCCAGCTTCTATTAGACGGTCGAGCTCAGTGTACAGCTTTAGGAAACATTTAAAACCACATCTCTTTAACGCTCTTTGAATTTGATTTATGTCTTTGGCACATTGCAACATACATCTCTGCTACTACTAATGTCAAACGTCTATGAAGTACTTTGAGCTGCTGCCAACAGTATGAAAAGTGCTCTATAAATTAAATGATTATTCTAATAATTAATGAAAACTACAGATTCTACAGTGGAAAAATTAGTTTCTTTAGATTTAGACTGGAGTTATGAAGCTAATAATGCTAATAAACACTAGAAGTTAATAAAATGGATGCACCCAAAGTTATAGCAACACTTTTGTCCTGCAAGCGTTGACCTAGATACTGACTGAGTAGACTAAGATGTTTTGGGAATGAATATACTCTCTATGATTTGAATTATGATCAATTATGGAATCATTATCAATATGTTTGAATATCCTAGGTAGCCCACTTTGCAGAGAACTGTGAGGGCAACTGGAATGCACCTAACATATGGAATAAATGTGTAAAATGTATTTAAAACAATAAAAAATTATTACATAAATGTGTTTAAAATAGATTTATTGTAAAACTATTATTTGAACGTATCATTCTACACTTTCAGCACTGAAATTTCCCCAGCGCAATACATCAGCACTTTACCTTGCACAGGTATGGTGACCGTCTGACCATTGTTAGCCGTAACTGTAGCTGTCGCCATAGTGACCACGGTCTGGCCTGCCGGTATGGTGCTGACTAGAGGGGTCTGGGTGACCCTACCAGAGGTAGCGGGGTCAGAGGTTGAGTCGGAGTCCACAAAGAGGCGTCTACAAACTGTACCTGTAGGCGGGGAGCTGTAGCGCTCATGGAGAGTAGTGGAGGAGGGGAAAACTCCTGAAGCAACGAAGAGGGGGCCACAAACGCTCATTAGAAACCTCACACAAAAAAACCCAGAAGTCCATGGCTATATGTGTTAATGTGTCTTCACAGTCAAATGTGCGACAGTCTTTTACCTTTTCCTGCTACTGCAGTGTTAGCACCGAGCTCATTATTCTTGGGGCTTTGAGGGGTGCTGCTAGATCCATCCTCCAGGAACTGTGGGGGCATTACCTATTATGCACATCCAGTCACATAAACAGACATTAGATAAAAGAATGTGAGGTTACCCTTTTACTGGCATGATGTAATCCTATATAATAATGTCTTGCATAGCAACAAGTACAGAATGGTGGTGAAATGTAGGAATAAACTTTAAATCAATGGCACACTAATTAATATTTAAAGACATGTTTGTGCATTAGAAAGTAGCACAGTAGTAAAAAACAACTCTGTCATTTAAACCAGTACATAGACAATCCGGTTCTAATCATTATGAAGTCATTTTAGGCAACCAAGGAATTAATATTTCAGTAAATGTATCTGCAAATCTGTATATTGCAAATGAGTCGCAAAAATACTAAATCTACAAGTGAATGGTTATTAACTCAAATGCATATATAATCATTTCATTACATATTACATTTACAGTTATTGACAAATTATATAGTAATTAATTAGCTGTTGGTAGGTCCTGTATTTTTACTGAAGTGTTACAGTTACAACTGTATAAATATGTATATGTCCTTAATTATGTATAAACACAATGACTCATTGCATAACATAACTTATAGCAAAATGACTCTAATAACTGCAGTTGTGTAAGAGCTTAATGAATGTGGTTAGAAGCAGGTGCTGTATCTAACCTCCTGGCAGGAAGGCACATGGTTCTTGGCTCCTTTGATGCTGTCCCAAAGTGGGGAAGTCTCTTTCCAGGCCAGGCTCTCCAGCACCTGCTCCTCCACATGATTCAGATGTTTTACCACCTCCCTGAACAGACCCTCCTCTGCCCGAACCAGAACCTCAATCACCTGGACAGGGTAAGAGATTGAGGGAGATAACAAATTTTTCCGTATTATGAAATTATTCCGTATTAGCCGTATTATGAAAACGTAAAATAAGATCTGTAACTGGAGCATTTTTGCAGGTTTCAGCAGTGCCGTCATGGTATAAAAGCATATCAACAGCAAAACAGGATATGTTATACTGCTTCTAGCACTCCATCTGGGTAGTTAACACTTTAGTTACCTTATAGAAGTGGTACGGTGGGATGTCAAAGACCTGCAGCACCTGCTGAAACTCGCCAGGTGGGCGGTAGGAAAAGATCACAATCTCCAAGCAGCAGGCTATCAGAGAACGGTGGAACATGTCTTGCTCTAGAATACACTGGAAAAGATTGTTCCATTTAGTTTGTGCTTCATAAATGAATCGACTGCAAAAGCTATGCAAAGTGCAATATCATGATGGAAAAACAGGAATGAACATTCACGAAAACAAAGGAAACCAAATGATATTTAACAGAAAGAACGAGCGAAATCTCACTGAAAGGTCACTGTCACCAAGTCTCCTCTTCTCATGGTCAATGATCCCCTCCAGTGTCTTATAGTATAGAGCCTCGGCCAGGCAAAAGTATTTCACAGCAATATCTGCACAAATGTGAATATAAGCACCAATATTTCAGTGTGGTTAATTGGAACACCCTGGAACACAATTAAACACTCATGCGCCATTAAAAAGGACTGATTAGTGTTAGTAGTGTTGAATTTTGAGACACGCTGAGATGAGTCCTATTCAGGTTTCGCACCTCTTGCTAGACCTCCATTCTCCTCTTCCTTTGCTTCATAGTTCTGGAGGAAAGTCTCAGACATCTCCTTCAGTCTGGCTGCAATGGCCTCACTGGGGTCCCTTGCACACATCCTGTATTACAGAGTTTAGAAATTCTGTAGAAACTGCAGGACCTTAACAAGGCATGATATAGTGGACTATTACAGTTAGAGCTTCAGTCAGTAATAGTCGAAACTACTTCATCAAATGTATGTACTTTTCTCTGTTTATAAGTGTGAGGGTGAGTGTTTTGTGTATTACCTAAGTATCTCTCTGAGTCTCAGACTCGGCCTGTGCTTGAGTCCAGCCAGGAGGCTATGTAGACGGCCCACACCCTGCATTGCCATGGAGACCGGAGTGCCGACTCCACTGTCCTGTATGTATGTCCGGCCAGTCAGTGGAGTGGACACTTTCAGAGCAGATGACTGTAAGTCAGACATACAGCCTGTCATATATCATTGCTCATGTATAACACACAATGACTATATTTATAATAGGAGTTAGAATGTTGTATAAAACGCACAACATAAGGTCAAGTTCCAGTTGATTCCTGTAACATTAATTGTGTAATTAATGCTCAAAACGTCAATAACAGATTTGTGTTTGTTGAAGACTTGATTCTTAAAGTGTATTCACTCCAAATAATCTTGGGAACAGGTTGTGATGTTCTTTGCAAAAGCAGTAACGGTTACGCGTGTAAGATATGCACTAAGTAGATGTTACACTGTGTGATGCAATGTCTATGCAGTCTTACAGTCAGAGAATTATAGAGAAGGTTGGCAGGACGCTCCTGGTTTTCTATGCCCTCACACAGGCATGGCCCTGGTGTACCAATGTCCTCTTTCGCACCTTCCCCCAGGAATATTCTCTCATCCAAGGCACCTGACGACAGAATGTGCTCCTCATACACTCGGTTCAAAGCCGCACTGAGAGATACACACACACACATAGAAGGTTTGACTGAAAAACATATATATAGGATATAAAGTCTGTTCATTATTTACAACCCTGCACAACTTCAAAAAATGAGGTGGCATCTAGGTATAAGACTCCAGTTGCCCTCTGCAGCTTGTTAAGCATGTTATTTTTTCTTTCTGAACCCTGAGACACTTACAGACTGTCTCCAAAATTAACAGGATCCAAGAATCCAGTCAGTGTCTCTTCTTTCCCCTTTAAAATCTATAAGAAAATAGGAAAGATAAGGACCAGTGAATTTAATTTTGCAGATAAGACTGAACAGCCTGCAAACATTGTAAAAACGTAGCTGTAAAATGTCAGTAATTAACTGCCCACAGTTTCTTCAGTATAATGTTGTTTGCTTACAATGATACAATTTCATAATTACAATGCATTGATGTTGTCCAAACATGCAGGTTATTATTGAATATTGAATTTATAATCAGATTTTTTACAGTAAGTTAATACATGTACTGTACAGTGATCCTAATTTAATTATTTAACGTTATCAGTTATGCAAGTCTTTAAAAACAGAACTGTGACAGTAACCCAGTGCCTGTTTTCATATACCACTGCAGAATAAACTAATACCCAAAACACAAAATAACAGCCACATGATAGAAAAAAAAACACGAGTGAATTAAATGATAGATGAAAATAAGATCTGGAAAGCTCCACCTGTGGTGCTACAAAATTCAAAATCAGGCTATTCAAGAGTGAATACAATAAAAAAACATTTCTCAATCCTCCTTGCTAATAGCTATTTCCTGTAAAATCTTAAGGTCACCTTGCGTTCAAACAGTCTCTTGATGAAGGGCTTCCAAAAGTGCTCTTTCACTCCTTTGGCTTCCAGCACCAGACCGTCATGCAGTTCACACAGCTCCTCTATAAAGCACAGAGGACCACTTGGCCTGTAGTCCTTACTGCTAAAGTCTTCTGGAAGACCTGTAAATAACAAACACACACAGGCTGTTCTTAGACACAAAGCTGACATGGCAGAAGCATCACGAAAGAAAATGATCACTATCTACAAGTAAACTAAATATTTTGTGCGTTTTTGTTTTAGCACTTTGTGAGGACCAGTTGACATTAGAAGTGGGATTAAAGTCTAGGTTATGTGTTACTCAGCTACAGCATTTCAGAGGTCAATAGAAGAACTCACAAACATAGTAAAACATTTTGTGTGTGTGTGTCATGTGTGGGGGTCATACCTCTGAAGGAGGGGTTGAGTAGATCTTTGCGGTTGGAGCATAAGAGAGAATTGGAGTAGACCAGATCAAGTGCACACAGCAACAGGTGATAGGAGTTCACAAGATCATCACTGATCATAGGAAAGTTCCCTACAGGGAGTAATGAGAAAAACAAGGATTGCTGCTATTTACAGTAAACAGTGTTTAGAAGTCAAACGTTGTTGTACCTGGTATACTCGCACTGCTATGTTACTGCTGTGATGACAATCGTCCACCACACAAATAACATTTGGCCAGAGTACAAAGGTATAACAATTTTAAAACTGAGACTGTGGATGTTTATTGTAACACCCCCCCCCCCCCCCAGTCCTAACCCATTGCCACCACTGCTAGTGGAGCCTGGAAATCTCTAACTATACTATGTAGTATGACTATATACTAATATATGTATTATTATTCTATTTAAAGAATATGGCAAGCTGTATATTTTGTAAACATTGCATGCTACACGTAATTTATCACCTTTCAAATGCGTGTGTCACATGACACATGATCATGTTCAATCATGACTGAGTGATCAATTAGCTTGTAAGATAGATACTGTTATTCTCAGTGTCCCCTCGGTGTCCCCTTTAGGTATGGACAAAACTGTGACTCAAAAGTCCAGGTCTGAATTAAATAGATTTTGAAGAATCGTTACAACTCTATCCTGTGGTGAGCCCATGGTGCCCTATTCCTGGATACCCTAGAGGACGGCTGACATTATGGAGCCACAGACAGGCTTTAGTAAGTCATTCGAAACATACAAAGTGCACCTACAGGTGTATGCAAGTTTGCACACCCCCTGGCAAACATTGTAAGGAAATAAATAAGTTGTCATATCCAACACAACCTGTACTTTGACCTTCGCATACAACTGTATACAGCAGGTAAGCTACATTAAAAAAAGCAACTGGGTGTATATAGACCACGGCTAGCTGTATGATATTATGATATTAAAGATCTAGAGTCTTTATAGTGGACCTCAGGCATCATACAGTGTTCCATCAATAGCACAATCCAACCACCAGCCACCATCTGGCCTGGCTCCTGTTCAGTATGTTAATAAATGCACTGTACAGTGATCCCTTTAATTTAGTTATTTAACATTACAGTGTGATCATGCTAATAACAAAAGCTAGTTAACTAGTATTTAGCAAGCACGCCGCATACCCAGTTTTACTTTAAAAACTGACAGTAACCCAGTGCCTGTTTTCATACACCACTCCAGGATAAACTAAAACTCAAAACGCAAAATAAGAGCCACATGTAAAACATACAACACGTGTTAAATGAACAGTAGATGACCAAAATAAGATCTTGTAGGCTCCACCTGTGGTGCTAAAATATTCAAATGCAGGCTATTCAAGTGTGAACACTATAAAAAATAATTTCTCAATACTTCTTGCTAATAGCTATTTATCATCAGTAGCACAATCCAACCACCAGCCACCATCTGGCCTGGCTACACATTACGACCTGCCACTGTGAGCCAAAACATGCTTCACAACAGCCTCACCACACCACACACAGACTGTACATCAGCCAGACAGCAGCCTAGATCAACTCGCAACAACAGGAAAAGTCTGGAGAGGAGAAAGCTGTGCTGCTAGGAGCCAAGGTGTAGATTTATTCCTTCCTGTTTAATCAATTTGAAGAGGAACCCCCACACTGGGCATGGCTGCAGGGCCTAGACAACAATCGCCAGGGTGCTGACGATAAAAATGAAGACTATTTAAACCACAAATTCCCCCTACCTCTCTTCGCCTTTTAAAGCACACTGGACATGCTCCTCAGGCTCATGCAAGGAACGATTATAAGAGGAGACTGTAACGTCTATACAGATATAACCACAGACATGCTGGACTGCTCTTTAATATAGCAACATGTTGGCTCTTCTATATTAACTCATAAGACTTTCACACACTGAAATCATCTTCAGAGTGCAGTGTCATATAGAAAGCCACAATATTAATACGAATTAAATATGATCATGTGTGTTAAATTCATGGAACCAAACTTTAATTCCTCACAAATGCAACTGTACCAACTAGCTACAGAGAATTAATACTACCACTAAGTCTTCAGACCACCATAAAGCCTAAATACTAATGAATGAATAATATGAATGAATTAAAAATCAGCGTTTTATAAAGTTAACATTACGCCATGACTTTGCTGATATGAAACAGGCTTGATGGAAAATGCTTGCAAAGTTCTCATTAACATCAAAGTCTCATTCAAGTTCAGCAATACAGGATGTACTGTACTTACGAGATCATCAGTGGAACCCAGAACGAAAGCAACAAGCTCTACACCGTGACAGCAGAATGAGGGAGATTTAAACCCAATGAAGGAATAAGTGAACCATCCCACTGGCCCTGCGCAGACCATAGGCTACTCAAATACAGACAAGCCCTGACTTGTCATCTCCACTGGTTGCTATGATAAGCAGTGCATGCTGCACATGCCCGGAAATAATTGTCTCAGTCGGTGTGCTTTTTTTCCCCCTGCAGCTCTCGCTCTGTTCTCCCTCTAAATACAACCAAGGCATGCAGCTGTCAAACTCCATTGTTCTGTAGCCTCATATACCTACAATTTTTAGCATAACATGCTGTGGCTCTGTTCTTGTGCAGTAAAACAGACATTTTTTCATGTTGTTTGCTTTCATATTTGCTTGGCAGTCAAGCTCTATTTCCTTCTATTCCACTACGGTTTTATGAGCATGTTCGATAACCTTTACCAGTTCATTGCTTCAAGCAAGCCGTATATTTCTACATGGCTTGTAAAGGGGTTTTATCCAAACAATATTGAAGCCAGCAAAGATCGGTTTCTCTTACACAATTCTCAAGAGCATATTTCCCTCAATGGTTATGCAAACACGGTGCAAAGTGGAAAGAAAAAAAATCAATGCAGTAGGTCAGTGCATGTGTGTGCCCCCTGTGGCTTCTAGCTGATGCTGACAAGCCTGCACAGGCCCTAATAATGATGCCAATCATGTGACCAAGCCCTAATTCTTGTCAGCGAATGGGAACAATCCCTAAGCTCAAGCCACTCTATAGCTAATGACCCACTCATGCTTCCAGAGACCTCTATTGAGGAACGAATCCAGTGAACACTGCCTTCTGCTACTTCCTCACACATCAGCCCCGTCTTTCTCTTATATAATTTCTCTCCTGTACCCCTAAATCATTTGCCATCCACCATACAGGAATCTCTATGAGTACTGAAATTAAACGGTCCTGTTATTAAATGTATATTGTTTTTTAACTCTCTTTACTATAACAGTAATAATATATGCATGTATGCATTATGACTGATCTGACTGTAATTATTTAATCACTTTACACACATTCAATAATGCACAAATTCATTTATTGTTTTTAGTTTTCCACACAATTTAGTTGTGCCCAATGCACCGATACCTGGGGCTTTCCAATAACACAATGCTTGTAAGCAGGGAGAGTAATGGATATGATGTGCTTCTATTAGGCATATCTTTGCAGGTCACTTTTCAGTGTCTACATACTCTGTTGAACTCTTTCATTTTAAAATGAAGTTGACAGTTTTTCCATAATATGGGCATTTCAGTTGAATGCAGTTAAAAGTGGTTGCAACATCCTCACAGCTTAAAGCTGAATACACTGAAAGAAGTGAAGCATTGAGTTGGCTTCATTTAAATGTGCAAATAGCTTTAACATTAATAAAAAATATTACATCAAGACAACTTTCTTTCAGTTTGCTCACTTTTGGCAATATTGCACCGCATATGATACTAATGTACACATTTTAAGCCATTATAATGTATCACTTTCTTCAGCGTATAGGCACAGCTCCAAGAGTTTTGTTCCTCACCTTTCGCGTGTACAAACAAGACCCAGCAGAAGTGGAACACCTCCGCCACGGTGCAGGGATGCCGCCTGAGGACACAAGAAAGAACAGTTCAGCTCAAACTTCTTAGAACAGCAAGCATGAGGACGTGCAGAAGGGTGCAAGGACAGAGAAGAAAGGGACTTCATTTACAACACATTGTCTAGACTGCTTCAGGATATTGCTGAAATATACTCATATATCAGACTTTATATCAGAGATAAGAGAAGTGCAGCTGTGAGTACAAAATAAAATCACCTTCACATGAAAATAAATAGGGTTGTATTGCTTTTATTAGTAAGGTCAATTATTAACTACTACAAGTGACTTTTGACTTCCTGTTACGTCCTGGTGTCAATAAAAGTTACCCATTAGCTGACCATACAAGCACATACAGTAGTGGAATACAGTAAAGGTCACAAAGTTCAACACTAGGAACCCACCTCTGTTTCCTGCTTCTGTGAGCTCGAGGTGGTTCCTCGGAGGGGGTTTTAAATATGTCTTTGAAAATGGGAACATATTTCTTAAAAATGACAGCTGTCACAGTGAAGTTCCTCTCCAGCTTTTCTGTGCTCTGCCGGAATTCCTTTGGCAAGTTGGCCATATCCTGCCATTTCTTCATTTTGCTGAAAAACTCTATTAAGCTGCAGGGAGAGCAAGTCATAGTTAGTCAGGTGTTTATTACCTAAAGTGCATTTTGAAAGTACACTGTAGAAAAATCGATAAGTTTCTGCAATTCTATCATGTGTTTTATCTGACAGCTGAAAGTCAGCTACGTTATAAGTGACTGCGCAATGTACAACACTACTGTTAACCGATTATATTCGTTTTGGTCATGAGGTTTTTGTCTGCTAACTAGTCCCAGTTTTTGAGGTATCAACACTGTTCTAACTCCACAATATTCAGGGTAATTGTGTATAGCGTACTTGTATACAGCTTTTTGAAACGACTTATGGTTTTCGTAAACCCCCCAAAGAATTCCATTCTTTCCAATTAAGCATAAATGGGGTAGAAAAGTACACCTCCTTCTACTGTACTTCTGATATACCAACAGACACTGTTTCGCATATGCTATCTCAGGGCAGACCCCTACAAACAAATTCAATGTTGGTCTGACCATCTCTTGTTTCTCCCATAGAGTCCCATACATTTTTGGTCCTACATAAACCCTATTGTTTCCTTTAACCTACAGCCACCACACTATATGTATTCACTCCACTGTAATCCACAACCATACTAACCCCCAGTCCTCTGTGTATCATATATTCATCACTCGCTCCTCTCAGTCTCTCATTCATTTTTAGAAACACCTAGCAACCAGTTAGCAACTAGTTAAAGCTAAGCAATCACTCTGCGCCCTGAATCAATCTCCAAGAAATGCACATTTCTATACTAACATCTCTCAAACTAAGTCACTTAACAGGAGGAAATAGGAGAAATATTCATAAGCAGCAATGTACATGAAAGTAATCCGACTGTAGGGGACATATTTGGACCAATTCCATTTGTCATGAAATTATGAGACTGTAGAGGGCAGCTGTTTATAAATAATGTAAAGATGCAAGGCTTTGTTCCAATAATAACATTATATACTGATGCAATTGATAGGGCTTATTAAACTGCAGATCTCAGGTAAAAAAAAAGTACTGTTAGTCAGAGTTGTGTTCATGATTTTGTAATCTTCATCATCATATATATCCAAAAAAAAAAAGAATGTAGAGAAGGACATTAGAAGAGATCATATGTATTTTGTATTTGATACTATTTTATTACAGCAATACCTCTTACCTCAGTAACAAATCTGTAATAGGTCATTAATATCCCACAAAAAAAAAAAAATTAATATTCCATAATCTCACTGTTACAATTAAAACACTCACTTTGAGTCCATAATCTGATTTTAGAACTATCACACTGCTACTGTATCTGGGTCATTACATGCACATGACAGAAAAGTGTGCATAGCAATTTTCCTCATCTGTTAATAGTGAAAGGGCTTGTGGTATAACTGGTTTGCTGACCTCTGTTCTGAGGAGCGCAGAATCCTTGTTAGGGACACATAGTTTCCTTCAGCTGTGCCTTTACCAACAGTGGGCACAGCCGTCCTGCAGGCCACATACAGGGCACACGCCAGCCAGTGTAATTCACTACCCTAAGAGAGTGAGAGAGAGAGAGAGAATGGGGGGATGGGGTATTACCAGGTAAGCTACACTGTAACAGGATATACAAGCAAAAATGACACAAATAGAACAGAAGGCACCAAAAAAGTGGATCACATAAGCTATGTAGCTGTCTGTTTAGTGTTTTATGGATTTAGTGAATGGAAAATATACACAGTTCATATGGGATCTAGTTTACAGTCTCCAGGTTTCACATTTATTTTTAACAACACAGCTCCTTTGCCACAGGTCTGCTCTGCTCAGTGTGCTGGGAGAGATAAGGCCTACTGAGTAATAAGCAGATCTCCTCTCATCTCCTAACCCGACCCCCTCACCCCACAGGCGCTGGGCACTTCACCGGTTCTAAAGGCTGGAAATACACAGGCGATCTCTCCACACTCAGCCGTATGAGTGCGCCTGCTGCGTGCCTGTGTGGCCGGTACACCTCAGTATGCAGAGGCAGCTCACTGTCTTACCTCCAAAGTGTAGTTTTTGCTGATGTTCTCGTAGCTCCTCCATGCTCCGTTACTCGCCTCCTCGTCCATATTCAGGGCTCGACACAGATCCTCAAACGCCAGCCTTGTTTTCTGCATAGCGTCTTCCTCCTCGTTCATTTTCACGCAGCTGTGCGACCAAACGAGACACCTTACCGACTCCGACTGCGTAAGAAAAGCTGCACAAAGCAACACACAGTAGTGAAATACAGCATTTATACCGCTCGAATTCAAAACCGAATCAAGTTAGATCAGTGCTGCACGGCACACTGTACAGTTCTGCACAGTGCAGCCATTTAAATGTCCTTTGACTGACAGCTCCGAGCTTGCGTTCCTGACGTACGCTGAGTGCGTATTCTTGGTTTCCTGCGATGCGATGCGCGCTTACTTTGCGCATTTTTATACCGGCATAAGGAATACGCACAGAGTCTCGTAATACGCAGAAATGACGGGACCGCCCACTTTTCACGGTCCAAATGTCATTACTGCCGTGACAGTCTTCAACTCTCGGTAAAGTACAATCCAAAACAGCAGTTTAAACGGCCAGAGGAAAAAAGTTCTCTATAAAAAACTACCTTTACAGAAGAAGACTTATATCCAGCCCTAAACATGTCATATGGGTCTTTTGCAAGATGACATGTTTTGAACGGCACTGTAATCAAATCAGTATGCGCTTAGTTTGGGCCTCACATAGGAATATGGATACAATAAATGCATTTCTCCATCTAGTAACCATTTTAGCTCTTTCGAGAAAAAAAATAATCGACTTTTTCCTCCTCGTTGAGCAACTGCGTCTAAAACTACATTACCCATAATGCCTTTGCAGGAAGTGGTTGGAAAAGCAGAGAGTTGTTTGCTAGCAACGGTCGCTGTGGATGTACGAAAATGTGTCTTTGAGCGGCCAAACTATCTATACAGGTTTGTTAACTGTGTACATTTTACAGCTATAAAACATAGTTATATGTATCCTTTGAGCAAGTAGAATACATTTTGCATGTTTTGAACTTGCTCTTAAATCTCTGTTAGTCCTGAACGGACTGTCGTACCCTGAGAATTGTGGTGTGCTTTATCAATAACTAGCTACCGTTAGACGGAGAGCCAAATAAAGGACTAAGGAGCGCCTCTGGCTTGCTACATAAACGTTATTGCGTTTTAGACATGGTTTTAGTATTTTAAATTTTCGATTGGGCAAACGTAATGATTACTATGAGTCTTAGTTGTGGGTTACCTCAATGTTTGTGTTTATGTCTAACAAGTAGCTAGCATAGACAGCTTGTTAGGTTTCTTACGCTAGCACGTTAGCTTAGCTAAAAAGTGCTTTGCTAGAAATTTGTCATGTAGGTAATGAGCTTTTTAAATAAAGCTGTATATTATTCAAATGGCTGTTGTTTGTTCTTTCAGACAGCAGCATGTCTGCTCTGACGTTAGCCGATGATACTGCTGGTGACATCCCTGTGAGGGACATCACTTTAAACCTTGCTGGAGCAGGAATACCAGTTTTGGAGAAAGGTAAAAAAAAAAAACCATAAATTGGACAGGTTGTTTGGGGTTCATGAGACACCTAAAAGCAGAGTATCATCCAAAATAGTCAGTCATTTTGAAGTATTAAGTACTAAGTATACTGTCTACAAAATAAAATAAAATATGAGAATATCAAGTAATTGAATTTTGTCAACAGAGTCACTTCTTGCCCAAAATGCTCGTGCCAGACAAGCTGTGGCAAAAGTCAGCAGAGAGGAGCTTGAGGATCGATACCTGCGCTTGCAGGACGAAAACCTCCTGCTCAAGCAGCACACCCACAAACAAGAGGACAAGATCAAGAGGTAAATAATACTCCAATGTGTTTAGTCCATCACTCATTGATTTTCTTTTTTTAGTTATCGTGACTAATCAAAATCATCCTAAATTGGTTGATTGCTTAGAGAGTTTTGTGGTATTCTGTTCGTCCAGGATGGCCACCAAGCTGATCCGCTTGGTGAAGGACCGTAAGCGTGTGGAGCAGGTATCTTCAGGAGGCCGTATGATTGGAGGACGGGATGTGGAGATGGAAGAGATGATTGAGGAGCTCCAGGAGAAAGTACAGGAGCTGGAGAAACAGAATGAGGGACTTAAGCAGCGTCTGATCACAGCAAAGCAGCAACTTCAGACCCAAAGCCGCAGACCAACAGCCTACAGCCACGTCCAATCTCGAATCAATTCTGGCCTTCGCAGACTTAGAGAAGAGAGATCTGCCTCGCCTCAACGACCGTTAACGCCAAGAGGAGGTAAAATAAACTCCCTCTCACCATAATATGTTTTGACAGACACTTATGAAGGAGATATTAACATGAATGATGTTTCAGTAGGAACCAGACACGTAGAGGGGGAAATGAGCGGCAGGCCTTCACAGGGGCTCCTACCCCGCTATGGGCACAGTCTGCTGGACGAGGCTCGTTCAGAAATTCGCAACCTGTGTGTACTCTCAACAGTTTTACACCCAGCAGTCATCAGAAACTTTTTTCCACACCACAATATGCAGACTGAACAGGATTGGCAGTTTATGAGTTTGAGTTTATGTTTTTCTCTGTAAAGGGAGAACGTAATAGAGAACCAGAGGGCACAGATGGAAGAGATGGAGAGATCAGCAGAGATGTTGAGGGACCACCTGAGGAGTAAGGAAAGAGAGTTTGAGGAGTCTCTCCTTCAGCTGAGAGAGCAGCAGGCCAGCGGCCAAAGGTATCTGACAGTTATTTTATATACACTAGTGTTCAGAGGTTTGAAATTACTAATAAAAAGTTTGGAATCTGTGTTTTCATTAATATGTGGATGCAGACAAATGTATAATATGATTCTAATATGCTAATTCTCAGAAACTGCATAACATAGAGAATAAGGTTAGAATAAAACTAATATTCAGAATTCATCATGTATTAAAAGTGGAAAACCAACCTCAAAGTAGATGACTAGACCAAAATATATTTTCACTCCTTGTTTCCAAAATTATTCATATATTGGAAAAAACATGTTAACTATTTAGTAAATTGTATATAAAATAACAAAAACTGTATATAGAGCACATGATTTCAAATGCTTCAGTGGTGGTGTTTGTAAATTGATGTAGTATGAGAAGTATAAAAAGTTTCTATTGTTAGGGGATATGAATCTGCTTTAAAAACACATTTTGCAAACACATCTCCCAAACTATATATTAAAAATATGTGCAGGTCAACCATAAAAGATAATGTGGAGACGATAAAGCTGCAGAAACAGCTGTCTGAAAAAGGAACTGCATTCACTGTGCTGGAGGGAAGATTCCTTCAGCTTCAAGAGGTAACAGTAAAACATACCAGCATGTATATGTTAGTCATTTACATGAAAGGGCAAATAGAGAGGAAGAGATCTTCGTAAAAAGGTGTGACTAGATAAAAATGTCCAAGAACCAGGACTAGGAGTACACACACTTACTGAACTTTGTGGCTTGATGTCGCGAGAGGGATGGTAACACACAGCAAAGACAGGTTGTTTTACTTTAAACCTGAGAGGAACATTCTCTAGCTCCCTCCTTTATCTCTCTGGGAATCACTTTAATGGAATCATAGTGGTCTCATGTGGAATAGAGATATAGCATATCACTAAATTGATGCCCATGCTTGTTTCGTGTTAGTAGATTCTGTGTTTAGTTCTAAGAATGATCAGTTGTTTACTTAAATTGTTTCATTACTGTTGTGCTCTATTTGTGAATATTGTGTATAGAGCCAAAAGACTCTGAAAGCCAGCCATGAGGCAGCAATGGTTAAAGTAGATGAGCTCACTGGACAGCTGAAAGAAGAAAGGCTGAGGAGCCTGGGTCTGGAGAGCCAGCTGCACACCAAAACACTGGAAGAGAAAAGGACTGGCGAGGTGCCTTTGTTTTGGCCTCCCTAACTTGTTACCTCCATTTCAGGCTGAAATTAATGTGAATGTGATGCTTTACTGACAGCACATTTTCTCTTTTCAGTTGGTTGAGCGAATACAGGATTTGGAGAAAGAAAGAGACCTGCTCAAAGAGAACTGTGATAAGTTGGTAAACAGGTAAGTAAATGGTTATAGCAAAAAAATAAAATAATAAGAATCATTCAAAAATGTGAAGAGTCCATTTGTAAAATGTTTTTATTGCCCTAGTGCTTTTGATGTTAGTCAAGAACAAAAGTGGAAGACAAGAGAACAGCAGCTCAAACTGCAGATTGCCCAGTTGGAGATGGCACTGAAATCTGATCTCACTGATAAAAACCAAATCCTGGATAAGATTAAAGCAGAGAGAGGTATGCTAAGCTCACTGATCTTTACTGGAAGACCTCTGTTTGAGGGCATAGTAAACAAAATGCTTCTGCTGTTAAGCTGTTTTACATGAAAATACATAAACATGAATATTTCTATTCAAGATTTGAATGAGAGTTTGATGCAAGAGAACAAAGAACTTCAGCTTCGGTATCTGGAACAAAAGCAACAATTAGACGAAATAAAAGACAGAATGAAGTTCTTTACCAAGGTAGGTTCCAACATTGTTGTTTTTTATTTGAAATAAGTACATTAGTGAATCTAGACTCTTCCAGTTGTACCTTAATTGTGTAATTATATTTTATAGGAAAGTGAAATAGATGCTGCAGAACTCAGTGAAGCACTTATGCTCATAAAGGTAAAAATGCATGAACTCGTTGGATATATAGATTTAATTTACATCATAGGACATGTGTCGAAGCTCAGGGGGCTTGATAACTCAAGTCTTAGGAAGAGGACAATTGCAAACTGAAGAAGAAGAATGTAGAACAAGACAAGTGCATCTGCATATAAATGACATGACTGTAAAAAATCTATGCGCCTGGTATGCTTACAACAAAAACACAATAAAGTGAACACATCAGGCTGGCTTTAGATGGGGAAAAAGAGATGTAATTTTCTATGCTTAAAATGTGCATAAAAATCAATCAAATTGGCAGTAATGCATCACTTACTCATGCTGAATAAAGAAAAATGGTTTATCATTTTTAGATTTAAAAAATCTGATTAAAAATCTGAGCCTTCTGGTTGACTTAATGTGAGATTTGTTTCTCTATGTTAATGTTGCTGAAACAGCTGACTTATTAGCCAGCCAACAGTAACAGATGTTTAAAATAGCTGCTTGTGCCATCGCTTACTATCCTTTCTAGCCTTGATAGGGATTTACTTAGTAAAATCCAGCTAAGCTTGCTACATTGTTTATTTTCTTCTCTTTTGATGCCCTTAAATTTACACAATGAATTGCATTTAAACTTTCAGATGCGGAAAACCAAGACAAACGGTGAACTAGGTTTTCTGGAAAAAGTGGACGAGAAGGTCCACATGGATGTAGAACGCTCAATGAAGGAATTACAGGCCACGTATGCTGAAACCGTGCAGGAGTTGGAAAAGACAAGAAATATGCTCATCATTCAGCACAAGATCAATAAGGACTACCAGGTACATCAGCATCAGCAAATTCTAGTGCTGTGAAAACACTCTTCCATTGCCATTGCAGCTTGTCTTATAAGAAAGCTCTTATGTTTGTCAAATCCTTTTTAGGCAGAAGTGGAAGCTGTAACACGCAAGATGGACGATCTGAAGCTGGAAAATGAACTTAAGCAGGAGAAACTGGCCCAGCTTCTGGATATGAGAGCTGCCAAGATAAAGAAACTTGAAGGTTTAGCTGTGTTCAAAATACTTAGACTACTAACTGTAACTCGTAGCTTTATGTACAAAATCACATCTGTTGTCTAAAATGTTTGTTTCTTTCTTAAAGCTCAATTGAAAGACATTGCATATGGAACCAAGACCCACATCTTCAGACCTGATGTCACAGATGATGACGTGACTGATGAGTTTGATGAAACTGTGCACCTGGCTCGAGGGGAGAATCTGTTGGAGATTCACCTGGGCATGGCTCGGTTCAGCCCTGAAGCTTTAGAGAGCCTCAGTGACAAAGAGCCAACAACTTTCTGCACTTATGCATTTTATGACTTTGAGCTGCAGTCCACGGCTGTGGTGCGGGGGCCTCAGCCACCCTATGATTTCACCTCCCAGTATCTGGTAAAAGTAGATGACCACTTTCTGCACTACCTCCATAGCAGTTCCATCACTGTGGAAGTGCAGCTGGCCGAGGGCCTGGCTTACCACACCATAGCTGCAGGTCAGCTGCGACTGAGTCAGATCTTGGAGAGAGATGGGAAGGTGTTTGGCTCCCTGCAGTTGATAGGTGAGATCAGAGAAAACTTGCAGGTTTTTGGGAAAGGAAATCCCGAGAAAGATTCCCAGAAAGGGAAATCCCCTACATATATATATATATATATATATATATATATATATATATATATATATATATATATATATATATATATATATATATATATATATATATCAATTTGCATGCATTGTTTTAACTTTTGCTGTCTTTTTTTTGGTAGGTGTCAGTGGTGAAATCCAGGCATTTGGAACTCTGGATTACTGGCTCAGGCTGAGGGTTCCCATAGAACAGGCAATCCGTCTGTATAAGGAAAGAGTCAAAGCACTGGGCTTCCTCAGCACCAGCCTTAGAGAACAGAGCCAGGTACTATTAACAGTCACTAAAACTGACTTCATGCCTGTCTATAATTAGACAGCAGAGTCCTCTAATCATATTCACTTTTGTTCTTTACTTGGTTGGGTGTGTATATTTAGATGCTATTTATATGCTATTGGTATATTAAAATACTGTAGTTGGTATACCTAGAAATAGTCAGTCTACAAATGAATACACAAATAACTTTATCTAAATGTCAATAGGAGGAAAAATGGTGATGGGGAGCTGAATAAAATTCAGAGAATTGAAAATATTTTAACATTGCACAGTGAAGTGCAGAGGCTAACATAAGCCTCATTTAAAAAAAACTGTCCCAGCAGAAACATTTCTATTTTCCAATTTCTCTTGTTCAACTATGTTTTCTATCCTTTTGTAACTGCTGTGTCTGCTCCCCAGGGCTTAGCTGTCCCTGTCCCCAGCACTTCATTTAAAGATGGAAACCTGAATGAGCTTGACATCATAGTGCGTTGCTGTAGTAGCCTCAAATCCAGAGGTTCTCATAACCATCCCAGTCCATACGTAATCTACAAACTGTATGACTTCCCTGACCACGACACGCCTATCATTGCCTCTACCAATGACCCACAGTTTGAGGATCACATGACCTTTCCTATCATGATGAATGCAGACCTCGATGTGTATCTGAGGACAGAGGCTTTGACCCTGTATGTGTTTGATGATCTGGACTTGGAAAATCACCTGTACCTGGGAAAGGCAAGAGTGCCGCTAATATCCCTGGCCCATGATAAGGCCATCACTGGTGAGCATAATACCATATTCATACTCAAGTTTATTTAAATTCATTGGACATAATTTTTGTTGGGGCTGCACAGTAAGTTTGGGCAGCTTGTGCTACAGTTGGCATATTAACTTGAGGTATTGTTTAGCCACAGCACATTTTTTTTTTTTTTTTAATTGGGGGCATTCATGTTCTGAAATGATTATGCTGATTAGACTAACTGGTGTGCATTCTTCCTGTTAAATAAATAAATAAAGCACTTTCAATATATAATATACATTCATATAATTTAGATTTTCTTCTTATGTCACTTTGGCTTGTGACTAATCTGTGATGTGTTATGATTTGTCAGGTACATTTGAGCTTACGGACCCTGATGGGGTCCCCAGTGGATACATAGATGTGACTCTGAAATGGAGGTTTACCTACCTACCTCCTCCTGGCTCAGCCATGACTGCAGAGCAGGCCAAGTTCACTGCTAAAGAGACACCAGTCAAACTTGAAGCTGGTATAGCTGAAAGTGTGAAAGGAGGTGAAGAGAGGGAGCTGAATACGTTGTCTCATTCCCTACCGCCTGAGGTGAGTTTGAGACTGAGATAATGAAGAGTGCATTAAATTATGTGTTTCCTTTTAAATGATTGGTGTGTCACAGAATTCTTTCACAATCAGTTCCATGACTAAAATACAGATTCATAACGTATGAGAAAATCCCCGACATTTGATTGGAGAATGTAATAAGCCATTTACATTTAGTTACATGGATGTTCTCTGCTGTTTTTGCATGAATCCTGATCTAATCCGTCAGTGAAAATATTTTTTAAATGCCATCATGTAGGCATCAAAACAAAATGTCCAACAAAACAACCCAAGATGAGTTTTTCCTTAAAAATCTAAGGCATGTTGCTACGTTGAGTTATATCCAAGTTTTATATTTATCATATTTTTATTGAATGTATGTCAAATAAGTTCACTTACCTGTAATATAACTAGTCTAGTTTGTTCAGATGTATTTTGCCAGATCAGTTCAGTCTTTGCCAAATGACTTTGTGAAGTGGGATTTGTGTCTTTTAAACTTTTGTGCTTCCTGTATTTCAATAATTTCAATCTATTGTGCAAAACAGTAGCTATATTTCCATTAACTTTTAGTGCAACTGTCAAGATATAACAAAAGCAACACATCAGACAGAACAAAAGATTCCCTCAGATTTATCAACAACAATATTTTAAATAATAAGATCCTTTCCTGTAAAATAATGTTGCATATTTTCTGGTTTATTGATCAAAAAACAGTGGCATTACATATGTTTCCATCTATATATTCCTCTAAAAGTTTAGCCTCACCGACCTTCCTTTAACTCAATGAAGATAATGTTTATTTTGGTATAGAATTTATTATTTTTATTGTATAATATGTTTTTTTATTTGAATTGTTATGAAGACATCAAATCTGCCATATAAATCCATTTAATTACGTTCCATTTAGAAAAGCTGTCACTTTTTATGGATGGTAAATGGTAGAAAATGCTTTGTTGACATTCATAACATTTATTACTTGTTTCCACAACCTTCACTGTAAACCTTTCAAAGCATTAAAGCATTTTGTTTAACAAAGTTAAACCTCATATATCTGTACCACTTTAGCTGAAATGCATTAAAAGAACAATGCACAAATTTAAACAGCCAAATTGGTTCCATTAACTGCCAGCAATGTCATAACTGTGTCCCTTATATGTACCAGTTCTAGTAGTACTGCCGATAGATCAAAAGGTGAAAAAATTTACTTTTTACTTCTTTCTGTTTTTCCAGAGCCCACTGCCTAAGCCCAGACTGCGAACCCTTACAAAAACGTCTACTAAAAAAGTTTCATTCTTGGATGTTACAGAGCTGGAAAAGCAGGCAAGAGAAAAACACCCATAACATTTTCTACCTAGTTTGCTATTGGTATATATATTTTTGTTTGAAATGTTTGTGTGCGCGTGTGTTTGCAGATGGGTGAAACTGCTCCCTCTGGTGGTAATCAGGAAAACAAGCACTCCACTGTCTCAACAATAAAGGTTTGAACTCATACAGTCACATTTCCAGATGCTTTTTAAATCCAATTGTTCTTTGCATGTACTGACATAAACAAATTGTTGTCATGTTGTCATCAGGCTGTCACAGTTGTTGAGGTGGGGGAAGCTGCTGCCCTTACCAAAGAGGAAGATGATGAAGAGTCACATTTCTCAGAGGGTCAGGTGATTGCAGTGAGCTCTCAGTCTTTATCCGATGAATCGGAAATCTCTGAAGAACTGCAAGAGCCCGAGGAAGGTTGGTGTAATTACTTAATATTAACTTCTTGTACTCTTACGTGTTTTGTGAGTATTTTAGGTTTGACTGAGAAATGTACTGTTTTGAAGAGCGATGAACATCAGGACACTGACGTATTGCATCATGTTGATAGATAAGTTGATTTAAAGGGACAAAGGCAGTACTTTCTATTGGGTATGTTGTGGTAACAAACCATACAGGCCAACTAGGTACCAGGACTTTAGTACTGAGGCAGTAAACAGACTTCAAATAGTAATTTGGCTTCTTGAGGTGTTCAGTAATATACAGTTGCATACAAAAGTTTGGACACCCCTGGTCAAATAACATTTTGGTTGATTTTTGGAAAGAAAAAAGGTAAACACCACTGCAGCAAATGATTTAAAATGGACTGTTTTTATTTGTTTTTAGTATGTTAACATTACATAATATTATGTTTCTATGTTAGCAGTACCTTTAGTAACATTTTAATAAATACTGAGTTTTGTATCCATGATATATTATTAGTGCAGTAAAAAGCATATTCTGATGAAACCATAAAATAACATTTTTGTTGGCAATTTTTAAAAATATTTCTTGCACTTTAATTGGGACAGTTAATGACAATATATGTAATTTACTGATTGCTTTAGGCTATCATGAAAAGATAAAAATAAAATACATGATTAAAAACAATTACAAATAATTTAAAATAAAGGAGTATTGAGTTATGACAGAAAAAAGAAGTAGTCATGTGACAACAAGTGACAGAGTTTGTACAATGCAAATATATACAAAGAAGAAAGATTTCTAGACAGTGTAGAGGTTCCAAATATGAAGAAAACTATCTGACCTAATTAAGACTAATTAGACATTATACTCTCCTTTCTAGTGCTGTCTTGTATCTGGTGTTGACCCGAGGAGGATGGGTTCCCCTTGAGGTTTCTTCCTTCCTAACTAAGGGAGTTTTTCCTTGCCACTGCCGCCCTCGGCTTGCTCACTGGGGGCTTGAACACCAGATTCTTTGTAAAGATTCTTTGTAAAGCTGCTTTGTGACAACATCTGTTGTAAAAAGCGCTATAAAAATAAATGTTGATTTGATTTGACTGCATCAGAGTAGATGTATTTTCAATGGTGTATTTACTAGCTGATTATCCGACTGAACTATGAGGGCACTAATTGCACACTTTCTTTGTTAACAATATCCTGCATTGCTTGGTATTTGTTTTTCTTCATTGCAGTAGCTTTGTGCACTAGAATACCTATTACAACTGCTGTATTTTGGATCCCATTGGATTCTTGGGAAAACAATGCTTATGTCCTGGCTTGGTGTTCACTTTAATGTGAAAAAGTACCTGTTGTATTGTTTGCCAGGCATCCTTACAGCAGTGCGAGAACAAAAACCATAAATATTGGATGTACTGCTGCCAATATCTTGATATGCTGTCTCATGACAGCCAACAACATAAATGTTAATGATTGTTGACCTTGGCCAAGAGGCTCTCTTTTAAAGACCTCTTGTCCAACATCTCACTCTTATCTTATGCTGACCTGTGGGGGCTGATAGAGAACGAGAGAGAGAGAGAGAATGAGAGAGAGAGAGAGAAGCTGTCTTCTGCAGTGGTTGGGGATGGTTGACAGTGCAGTGTTTTTTCCCTATTACATTACTGCAGTTAGAAATTGTAAAATTCCACTTTCTCTCACTCTTTCCTAACTGTTGTTCTACTTTGTTAACATGATGTGGTATCCGTCTCTCTCTCTCTTTCTCTCTCCCCCTCTCCCCCTCTGCCTCTTTCTCTGCAGATGTACAGCAGGCAGAAGGCACAGATCTGAGTGAATCGATCCTTTCAGACAGCGATGACTGCATTGTGCCTGCTCAGAGCACACAGGCCAGGAGACAGGTGAGTACATAATGTCTATGTGCAAGTGTGTTTGTGTGTTACAACAGTGAAGAAGCATTCATCAAGGTTATTTTACCCACAACCATTTTTTTTTTTGAAAATCCCTATCTTTGGGGCTCTATATAAACAGCATAGCCAGGGAATGGAGAGTTTGACACTGATAATGAGGCTGAGGGGGAAAAACAAGTTTCTCCTGTATGAAAGTTAGCTTCAGTTGCAGGAAGTAAAGCTGCTGGTTGTCAATACTACGTTTCCCTATGGTGTGAATAAATATGATTAGCAAAGTTTCTTCTATATATGAGACACTTTTCTTCAGTAAACATATCCCTTTTTGCCTGCTGGTTTGGAATGCCATTATTAGTTTAATTCGGTTTGTAAGTTCATCAGAGTGGAAATGCATTGTTATGAGGTTTGGGCTAGTGAGCAGAACACAATCATACTGTTTTGTAATGAGTAGGAGGAAGTCTTTCAATAACAATAGTCCTAAGAATACTTCCGATAGGGTAGAACTAACTAAGCTAGCTGAAGCCTTGGCTGTGGATCTGGGCATTCCCAAAACAAATTAATGTGCTCCCTGCACTGGAATAGGGGTCATCAATAAAAAATATTTTCTCTTTTTTTCTTGCCATATAATTAGGCTGTAGTAGAGCCAACCAAACTATTTAATTATTAGTGACTAGAAATTGCACAGTCCTATATTTTATTTTATGATACTGATATTGACACATTAAGCTTCGATCAATACTGATGATATATATATTTTTTGTCTACTACTATGGGCTAAACTTTTAAAGGACTTGTGTTTTAATTAAAGCATCTAAAGGAACATGTTTAAACTACCCCTGGACTATGCAGAAATACACAGCCAACAGCATCTCATCACAAAGTGTGAATTTGCTAGCGAAAAGCTAGATCGGTTATATGATTGGATCTGATTATTATCTCTAATAATGTAAGACTTGCTTTAAGCTCAAGCGCTGCCCGTACAAGGATCAGTGCTAAAACCTAGAAATGAGTAGTGCACAGCATAAGTGCACTACCTACCAATCCCAAGCCAGTGCTCATACACTGGCTTGAGATTGCTCACAAATATGTAAAATGAAGCATTTCAGCAGCATTTTTTTTTCAGTCTACATTTACATTCTTGGACTAACGAAAGGCTTATTTTCTATAAGCTATGGAAAAAGCATCATTACTCCATATATACCTTGGTATATATAGGTGTAAGATAAGTTTAAGTTTAATTTCACACTCACTTTATTTCCACCCTAAATCTGCATTCTGATTTATATTTAATCCCCGGTTGTCTTGGAAATGAGAAAAACCATGTCCAAATGTCCAGTATCCAAGCGGATTTTACTGATTGTCATTACTTCGTTTGGCATGACTATTATATCAGAAAACCAACAACCACTGGCAGATGGCTGAATAATAGAGCAGTAAAGGATGCATGTTGATGTGTATGTTCTTCAGGTGGTTTTGATCAGATACTTCAGTATTTTAGACCAGTGCTGTCAATAAAAATTTGGCCCACCCAATGACCTTAACCCCATTAACTCACCCAAATATGAGAGAATAAATATTTGTGTGCTATCTACAGCTTATTGCCATTTAAATTTCAGTGACTATACTTTATTTATATTTTTGTTAAAGTGTTTTAATAACAAAACATATTTTGGGTGTAATAAAGTGTAATAAAGCTGCTGGGCTTGCTGCTAATTAGCATTACCTACATACTTTTACTTTCCTGTGTCTCACTTACCAAATGCTTAACACTATGGTTCTCAAAATATTACAAGGTGAGCATGTAGTCTCATCACACACATGAGCAAACATGCACATAGTCTTGGTGATTGAGATGTAAGCATCAGAAGAATGCTTTGTATGAGTGATACTCAGATTGGCATTTGAATCCTATGACTGGAATCAAATCATAAAACAAGCTGACATACAGTAGTCCAGCAATGGTTTCAACTGAAGCACAGCTCTTCATGCAGTTGGAGCACAGAGAGAGAGTCTAAATGATATGTGATGGAGAAAGGAGTGAAGGAAGCCATATGATGAGACAGGAGACAGATACAGACAAACCGACAGCATCTAGGCCAAATCCCTTTAACTGACAGTTTCATGGTGAAGACACTTACAGCTGAAAACTGGACTGGCCTGACAGACTGACGCAAGACAGAGACAAATAGCTCCAACTGTATCCATCATTATAAGACAGGCATCCCCGGTGGACATTGTGTCATCTTTGTGAAAGAGATATTGCCTGTATCATGCCCATCATTCTTAATAGTCCAGCTGTGTTGGAGGTTGATCTGTCTTATATAAAATATGAAGGATGTCTCTTCTGGTTTAGATAGAGATTTGTCAGTATGTTGGTTGTGATAAGCACAGGATGAGTTTTGTTTCGCCATTCAAAATAAAAAAAAAAAGTTTTAAAATTTCTATGATTTTTATACCAGCAGTAAAATCTGTGCAGTTTGCGTTGATGTAAAGGTATATGTATATGTCCTGACTCTAGTAGTCTCCCCTTACATGCATTCAAATTTGTCATCTTTCATTAGAGTCGCTGTTTTAAATGCTGAATATCCCACTTATGTCAATTGTGTAATTTCTTAATTATTATATTGCTGCTGAAGAAAATAATGTTTCTGGAACAGTATTGAAACATGAAAAGTAAACTATATTTGTGGTGAATTTGGTTACATCCGTGCATATTTGGATATCTTTCTTTGATTGGTTTCAAACAGTGTGCCCAAAAAAAATTATATATCTCTGCTGTTGGGGACAAACTTCTTTTCATTTCAGTGTCTCTGAAATTATAAATTTAGAGGTACAGGAAAAAACTATATTATTTTAAATGTAAAGTGTAACCGGACTTTTTTATAGGTTTGTCCATTTCTTTTTTAATCGGTTCATCATAAAATGCACACATATAGTCAAGGGCAACAGGTAATTTCACATCATGTCAGAGACAGAATTGGAAATACAACGAATTGTTCTAACTGCAGCGATATGTAAATTGTCATTGTTTGCAACCAAGACACTCTGCTTCCCTTTACTGTCAGAAACTAATGTGGAACCTGATTTCTGTGGATTCTCATAACCACTATGACCGCCTAGAGACTTTCTTCAAATTACATCACAAAGCAGCAGTTATCTGAGTCAAAGCACATCATTCAACTAGGGAGGCAATGTCGGCTTTTTAGCAGACAAAAAAGAAATTATGGCTTCTATTATAAATATACATTTACATTTATCTGTTTACACATTTTCCCGTAGACCTTTGTGTAGCAAGCAAAGGATTATTAATGAATAAGTCAAAATAGCTGGAAATCAGTATGATTTGGCGTAACTTGTTTGGTTTCTGAACTTCCTTTCACCACTCATGAGGTTTAATGGATTTATCTGTTAGTTTGATGATTAAGTCATCTTAGAAGGCTATTCACCATGTATTATAATACATATACAATTCTTTTCAAAATACTATGTAACTATTACATTTTAGGAAGTAAATAAAATTAAAAAACATGGATGCATGTCTGTACCTATCTGGCTCTGTTTTTACTAGGCACTATACCATGACTTTATCACTTTGAAGTGTTAGGCCTATGTTTTTTAAATTGAGTAACTGAATTTAATCAGTTAACAGATCCAGCACACGTGTGTTTCAGACCTGTACCCTGTAAACATTAGAAGTTCATCATGAAAATACCTTTTCCATTTTGTTCCCTTAGCCGTTCGAGCGGATTCGTGTGGAAATTGTCTCTCTGAGTCTAAAGTCGAACTCCCGGGTTTCAGTGGACTCTAGTGTGGTCAGGCTGTTTGTAGAGTATTGTTTCCTGGACCTGCCCACTGTTGAGACCCCGCTGTCACTGCCCAAACCACTGCCGGAGCAAACCATCTACTACAACTATAGCAACGGTGTGTACACCCACAGGCAGATACTCTCACAGAGCATTTATCACTACAGAAATATTAGGCTGAGGGGGAGCAGTCTTCTGTGTGACTTGATTTATGAGATTTCAGTGTGGCTGTTCTTATGGTAATACACTGTTAATGTGGTTTCGCTGTTTTGTCTGTGCTGACAGTGATCCATGTGGATGTAGAGAATAACCAGGCCAGACGCCACACCCTTAGAGCAGTGCTCGAAGGCAGGAACAGAAAGCTGGAGAAGTATTTACTTGGTTTTTTAACTCTCTTTCTCATTTTGGTTTTATCTGCTATCATGGTCTGCTTTCAGTCAGCCTGTTTTTAACATGTATGTAGTCTTTGCCTAACAAAGAACCCAAAGTAATTAAACAGGAGCAGGGTTGACCAATACCTTCATTTTCATTGTTGACTGAATCAGCGATACATCTGCCTGACTGAGTCTCTGATTGGCTGTTTAAGCATTAAGTTCACAGTAGTAAGTGATCCACCTGAGGAGGAGGAGCAGGAGAAGGAGTGTGAAGATGTGGGTGTGGCCTATTTCCGGATCCCTGACATTCTGGAGAAGCAGAGAGACATGATGGATGTTGACCTCAAGAGTGAGTGTGTCTGCTTGTATGTGTGTGTGTTTCTGCTTTAAAAGTTTTAGACATGGTATCCATTATATCCAATTATTCCCTTTCTCTCACTCTGTTTCTCTGTTTTGCTCTCTATCTTTCTCTTTCTCTTTGTATAGTTGTGGATGTGCAGGATAGCAGCGTAGTGGTTGGGAGTCTGAAGGTGACTGTAGAAGCTCTGGAGGCTCTGAGGTCTATCATGGAGGATCCAGACCATGACCACTCTTTCTCTGCTCTCACCTGAGCCCCAGGGCTCCTTTACAGCATGTGGCAACAGTCAAGAGAATAGGTCAGGTGAAAACAGTAGGGTTTGTTTACACTGCTGGGTCAGGGTGAAGAATTTACTAACAATGAACAGAAATAGGGAAAATGTACAAGAGAGAAAATACCCCAAACTTGATGCTGATCATTTTGTTATTCTATGTGACAGTGCCATGCTGTAAACTGAAGTAAAAAACAAAGACAGTGTTATTACACTATATCGTCAACAAACAGCGGGGTCCAACAGGTCTGAGACCCATAGTGAAAGCATTCCTTTCAATGTGAATAAATTGTTTTCAATTACAAATAATATTATTAGAAATTATTATTTTTATTATGTTTATTATTACAATTTGAGGGAAGGTGGTATCTTTGATAATTTAACAGCACATTTATATTTTAACATTTGTTGTTATATTTTAATAATTAAATTCCATTATGTACTCAACCACGCATGCACTCCAAGTTGTGATGAGCACATCAAATTCAGAGAGTCACCTTAACTCAGTGAAAAGCTGAGCTGAGCTTCAGTGAAAGGATAATATGGCCTGGCAAAAAAAACAAAAAACTACAATTTAAGAGTGATCTAGAAATTATGCAGAATATTAATTTTACTATTACATTTTCCTTTGTTATTAAGTTTTCAAAATTCTAAAGCTTTCTGTTGTTTTATTTCCAGGTTTAAATGCATCACCTCAGATTTTTGTGGACCCCACTGTATGTTTTTCTAATTTTTTTAGGCATATAAAATGAGTGAAATTCAGGTGTTCAGGCATTTCCATATTACTGCAGTGAGAGAAAAAAGAAATATTAGCATGATCTGTGATCTGCCTTCTAGCCTAGAAAAGAGTTAGCGTATTTTAAATATTCCCGCTAAAACAGAGGAAGAGATAATAAAAACGTGTGACTAATGCCCTTTCAAATGAAGAACATCAGAAGGCTTTGATTCTTCCCCTTACAGTGGAACCCAGTGTGACATCCTTTAAGACTGGAATATTTCTCTATGGCTGCCTCCCTGGGTGTAAGCCCCTAGTGCTCAGTTTGACGTGGTGATGATGTTTAGCGCTTTAATAACTGTGCTTAATGAAAAGCCTGTTAAGCCTCATTAGGCGCTGTGTGCCACACGGCTGTTTTTATATTGAAGATGTGGAATGGAATCTAACTGAATTTAATGGGATTTAATCCATCTCTTTAAAATGCTAATGCCCATTTTCACGCACGTTGACTCACAGCACACATACTTTCTCTCTGCTGGGCGCTGGTTCTGGCTGTCTAATGCGGAGCACAGTGGATTCGTCTGGCCTGATTTAAGTACTTGACATTTCTAGCGTCTACTGAGGGCTTTTTGGACCATTTAGTAAAAAAAATTAATACTTTTATTTTTTTACAGCAATAGATTCACTTTATTTTTGTCTTTATATTTATTCAAAAACATTGATAGCAAAATGTAGACACTGTTTTATAGAATTAGAAAAACAGTATTTATGAATGTATGTGGTATTTATTAGCTGTTTGTATAATGCAGTTTTATTAAAGACATTCTGAGTTGTTTTCTATTGCCCCTAATTTATTTATTTTTTTATTTAACTTGGACTCACCATCCTGCTGTACAATCAGTGTATTTAACTGATTTGGTCCACTGCATGGTAGACCTGTCAGTCTAAATGATGCACAGTCTCTGTGTATCGACTTTAACATGGTTGGTGGGTTCTTCATGTGTTTAGTCTAACCTCATCATTACCTCTGCTCAGGAGCTGATCAATATTATTGATCTGTTGCCCGGCACTGTCACCGAGACTCTCTCCGTCCCGCACACATGCAAATGACCCTGCCACCTGAGAAGAAAGACAGAAAAAAAGCAGACAAGAAGCAGTGTCCCAAGTGGTCTCATTAGGCATTCAGAGTTAAGACGTGGGGCGGGTCATGTTGTCATGTGCAGATGATTGGAGCACAGCCCTTTGACAGCTGTGACAGGCTGGTGGGTGGCCTTGCAGCCCCCTCTCCTCTTTTGGCCCATCTGTCATATTGCGCTGAGCATTCTTGCCATTGAGGGAAAAGGTACAGGACTAGTCCTCAATTAGGCACGTTAGCTACAAGAGGGAAATGTCATTTTCATTACATGGATAACCTCAGAGTCCACCAAGGCCAGTTACCACCGCTAGATCCCAAATGAGCCTGAACTGGAGCAGGTGATGAACCAAGAGCCACTAAGAGCATGTGTTCAAACGAACTCACCATATACTTCTCCAGTCACACTTCTAGATTTGTTTAACCTGTCACCTCATGGTTTTCTTCTTCCTTGTTTTCCATTGTATCTAAACGACAGCAGAAGTTCACCCTTCCAACTTTGTCTCGTGTTTGTCTCGAGGAGGGTGATAAACAAGAGTAAGCCCAGTGACTGTGCAAGCACTGTTTGAATGGCAGTGTCTGATGTCAGGACATTTCTTTAGCCTTTCATGAATTGGTAATGGTCTCATTTAAAGCTTTGACACATGTGCCTAAATGGACAGTACGGGAGTGCTTTGCATGTTTCTGCAGTCGACAGGCCCACTGCGGGCACTGGTGCATGATGTTTGCCTCTCACTTCTGTCTCCCTAATCCGTCACCTCTGACCCTGGGCCTGTATTTAGTGCCTGTGCATGGCGGTTCAGCCTGCCCGCCGTGGTTTTGAGTGACTGCTCCTGCGCTGGCCGCAGCGCTGCGCTCGTCTGAGTGTGACTGGCTGAGGCTCGCGGCTGTCTGCTGCTTTCATTACACTACTGGAGCCGTTGCCCGTCGGCCCGTACCACCACGCTGCAGGCCTGTCAACCACATGATCAGGGGTGCATGAAGAGATGACCTTCCACTTTTTTCTCTGCTGTATTGGAATATAGGCAGATTCTCACTCTCGCTTCAGGGAACATGTATTCAGATGAGCTGTGCTGAGGGAAATGTGGGGAAAAGGACTGGTTGCTAGGGTAAAACATGACCTGCCACTCTTGTTATGGTTTAAAGGGCTAGTTTGGTGAAAAATCAAATGTATAAATTTGACACTTAATTCAAAAAGTGAACAATCTACTAACAAGTTTTGTATTTGAAGTTTAGGTGATTCTAGATAATCTGCTTATATGGATTTGCATAACATCTTTAGTTACAACATACTTTTGCCAGTTTTGTCAGAAACCACATAAGCAAGTCTGTTTGAGATGGTTTAACAGCTTTAAATGTTTTAAGGGCAAAAGTGTTATGATTTAGATATGTGGTTTGTAGAGGTGAGACTAACAATGAATCTATTTACGTTTTATGTCCAATAAATCAATGAATCTAACCAACAAAAAATAAACAATATTGTATTTGTTAAATTCCTGTTTTTTATCACTCTTAATTATTTATTGACTTATTTTTATTTGTTATCTTGTCTCAATCATTTTTAATTATTTCATTTTTTAATTCTTCTCAACTGTGCATGATTCTGCATGGGGTCTGCCTAGGGGATATCTGACACATTGCTGGCTAAAGTTTTTGCGTTAAACGTTATTATGTTAGTGGCTGGCATAATTGATTGGCATGTTTTTGATTTTAGAGATTTTAAGTCTCCTGCTTGCAGCTGCTTTGTATTGAAATCATTGTGAAACTTATATAAGCGGTTTACCAGCCAAACCAAGTTTTTCCCTCAGTATGGCCTTAATTTTACTGCATGTAAGGGGAACCTTTTAAAAAATGTTTGTTTTGTTTTTTTGCCAAACTTTTGCTTTAAGAGAGAGAAATAGAAAACTTAAAATGACATGAAATCCAGCCTGGAAATGAATGAATATTATTTAATGGTTAATAATAAGTTTAGAAGAGTTAGTAGTTGAGAAAATGGTTTGCAAACAGCAGAGCCTCAGACTGATTCTCAGTGTTCAGCACCGCAAAAGCTCTAGCAGAGAGAATATGAACAGCCACTAGGTGGTGTGTGGACATCACCATTCTCATAGTGCAGATTTAAAAGCACCCCGCTCTCTCCACGACTGAGCGATTCTGAGGTGTTAGAGTGGGAGAATTTTCCGTCATAGGACACAGTGTAATCTCTTAACCTCTTGCCCAGTCAGCTCTCCTCCCCTGTGTGTCAGCCCTGTTACCTGGCCTGATTTAGCATAATAATTAGCTAAATAGATCACTACCATGGGCTTTTAGCTCTGCCTGGCCTTTATTTTCAAACTGTCTCTTTGCGTGGCGCCTTTGACATTCCTTAGGTTAAGCAACTTGCTCGTGGGTCACGCGCTTCTGACCTTGTGTTTTGCTTGGCTCTGTATTAACAGCACTTTAATGTATGCGTGGCATGTCACTTCCAAAATTACATGCTAACTGTTAAAGTTTCACAGCTTTTGAGCTACTGTACAGGTGCTGGTTAAAAGATTGACTGGTTTAGTTCCTTTGGAAAATATTTATTTTGGAGCAGAGAGAGGTGGATGAGGTGTGCAAAAGAGAGCGAGGGAGAGTGTTTATGCCTGCTTGGGCGCGTTCACATCGAAGATTTTTTTCTGACCTTCACTTTGCCCGTGACACGCGAGGACGGCCCTTCCCAGAGCAGTGTTTAAGGATATTGATTCTAGCAGACATAAAAATACACTTATTGAGAGCCCCTTAAAAGCATTAGCATCTTCCTGACTGCACTTACACTCCATAATGTCGGACTGCTAAGTCATTGACTGCTGAGCTAAAAACTGTGAAGCGCTGCTTTTTAATCAATGCTTTTCTCACTCTGAATCATTACTCACACCCAGCACACTCTCATTCAGCATGTTCAGTTGAAGACAAACTCTTTAACACCCGCTAAGTTTTTTATTCACACCTCTAATACCCTTATTTGCAAAGAGTTATGGAATCAATAGCCAACAGTTTGCTACACCAAAAATTCAGCATGTTTCAATTTTTAGAATATGTTTAGATTTCTTAATTGTAAAATATTGAACCTTTGATGGATTCCTGTACAGCCTTTTGATTTGATTTGATGGTATTATGTATGTGTATCTCAAAGCCCACTGTCAAGATGACCACATTTGGTGTTTTGTGTTTTTTTTTTTTGTTTTTTTTTGAGAACTAAGCAGGCTGTTAGTGGTTTTATTATGCCAACGTAAATATATTTGGACTTATTCATGTAAATAGGTGGAGCTTAACCACTGTAAGCAGAATAAGTGGTTACATATATAAATGAGTTATGAGCTTATATTTGCTGTAGAAACTGTATATTACATACTACATCATAGTACTCCTAAGCAAAGAAGAGAAAAAAGTTAGGACTGCCATTTTACTATTACATGGCTTGTTTCAGACAGATATAGGTAAATTACTTCTGTGGATATGTTTGTGAATGTATGTGTAAATGCATTGGGTTTTTCTGACAACACATTAATAACACATCCAAACCAGCAGTTGTTTTCATTTATGGATTAGAGTGATGAAACTTTGTCTACACATTATTTAAAAGTCTTTAAAAGCAAGATAAATCATTTTTGTCATGATGTGGACACTTTAAGCCTTGCTTACTGGTTAATGCATCACTTAATGTTCTGTAAAGCTGTCTGAATCTGTTTCCACTGGACTCTAACAGAATAAATGTTCTTAGCTTCCCCATACTGTAGATACAGGTGAGATAGAGAGAGAGGCAGACCGATCAATCTTCATATTAATCCTCTGTCCTCCTGACACAACTCTACAGAAAGAGGTGAACTCTGCCCTTTCCACATTTAAATTACTTGCCCATTGTCTCTCAAGCGCAGTAGCTACTGGCAATCATTTTCAGACTCCACCTGTGTTGGTTAACCTGAGAATTACTCTTTCAGTAGTTGGTATGGGAGAGAGTTCTCTTCGTCTGATGGGAATGAGAATTCATTGCATTTTTACCAATGGATTTGCATTAGTAAATATTTAAAAGTGAATGTAACAGAGCACAGCTGGTGGCCTGTGGCTGTCACCACAAAAGGCTCACTCTTGTAAAGTGACCTGCTTTTAGTACAGCACCCAGTTAAGAACCGGTATGTTTCATTGTATCAGATCGGTGCTGTGACGTGCGTGTTGTCTCTGGGGACTGTTGTGTAGGAAATTAATGTGGTCAGGTCAAGGGGACATGAGTGTAGTGAAGAGAAGCTGGTGTGTAGGCTGTAAGAGTGGAACTCTAAAATACAATAAGGGTAATATTATGACACACATATTAAACTCTTCCATATCATGTAGCAAACATTTAATGTTGTGCTACTTGAAGACGTTTTAATATGACAGTAATGAACTTTTCTTACAGATGTGTAGATATATGGTACTGTGCAAATGTCAGAGACCACCCTTTCATTTATTTATTTTCCTTTTATGACGGCCCGTACAGGTTTGTTGTTTTAAAGATAATGCACTTGCAAGGCGGAAACAAGGGGGGAAGTCAAAGGGAAATGCAGAAAACAGGGCTACCCAAAACTGGAATTCAAAAAATGATTAAATGATACAGAGAAAATGAGACTTCCTATAACTGTGCAAGGTCTGGTAAACCACCAAAACTCGCACCTTTGGTAAACAGCTTTATCTTTGAGAGAGAGAGAGAGAGAGAGAGAGAGAGAGAGAGATAGAGATGACGACAGTTAGGCTAAGAGGACTTTTATGGGTCTGAAAGGATGTGTACCAGTCAAGAAGCAGTTACACCGAAAAAGACAAAATAGAACACTGCACTAACCACACCAATATAAGTCCATGTCTCAATATCAAAGAATGTGTTTGGCATTAGTTGCATTGTGAGAAGTAGAAAAATGCTTCTAAACTTCAAAGGCTGAAATCTGAAGCTGTGAAAAAACATCCCTGTAGATTTTTTTTAAACCCATGGAAAGCAGGCCTAAAAAGAATAGAGTAAAACTGAACTGTGAAAACACAAAATATTAAATAATTTGTATTAAATGATTTAAGGCTTCTGTGTATGTTTTTGTGACGCATGTTCTTCCTGATGCTGTCTTTCTGACCAGACATTAAGTCTCTGGAATATGCTCAGTACTGCAGGCACAATGTTTTCTACTTTTTTTCCCAGTGTAATGGAGCTCAGGAGGAAAAAGATGCTGTTATAAAATAGACAAGATAGTTGCATAATAAGCCAGCATCCAATCAAATCCCTGATGCATGTTACCGTGACACTGTTGGTTCTTGTTTACAGGATAGCGGTAATTGGCCTTAAGCTTTCTTTTTTTTATGATGCATTCTGTTACTATGTGTTCTAGACATATCTGTGACATGCACACAAATAAGCATCACATTGCCCACACCAACATGATGGATCATTCTATCTGGACATCTAATCTGTGTTTGATGCATGTGTTTTTCATAGTGTATAATATGTGTTATACTAATGTTAGTATGTGTGGTTTTGTGTGGTACAAATGGCTAATGATTCCCTGCATCTTTGAGAAATAACCGACTGTTAAACTTGCTGATGTTTCTGTTTCTTGTATAGAGAACCGTGGTGAACTTGGGCCAATCGGTGGAGATTATTTGATCATTTCTTTTCGAGTAAGCAAAACAAAGTTTAGTCGGATACATTTTCTCTTTGTTTCTTACATCTGTTTCTGCTGCGTGAATTTCCCTGTGAATGAATGACCAATGGTTAGGTTTTTTGTAGTGTCCACCATGTTTACATGGGTGAATGAGTATTCCTTTTCACACCTTGGGAGAATAAACTGAATAAATTTAGGAGTCCGTTGCCCTTTGGATTAGACATTAGATGTCATTGGCAAGACAGGCCACTCTACATTGTTAGTGATTAATTGAAAGCAGCGGACGTACACCTTGAGTAGCGTTTAATGGTCCAACGACCTTGCGGAAAGTAAAAGGAGTACATGGAAAATTACTGGGCCTGTGTTTTAGCAGTCTTGTTCCCATGGAACTGCACACCTTAATTTTGCGTACATTATGATTACTCTGGATGCATTTTATTATTGGTGACAGTTTCTTTTATATGCCTAGAGAGTTCAAAGCAGCATTCTTACCTCACCACAGGCCAACATATGGTAATTCCACTGTATACAAGAAAGCCGTCAAGACATCTGTGCATATTTACTTATGTTACCCACTGTTAGGTTCTTAGATGTAGAGCTTTGGCTTTGTTTGTAGGGGAATGAGGTTTGCAACCTCCAAACTGTATTGCAAACGATTCTACAGTGCATACTTTATGGTTGGGTTCTGCTATGCAACTACACCTTTTATCAGACCTGAATATTTTCCAAATAGATAACATAAGATAACATTAGGTTTGCTGATATTAATTTTTGATGTGAGTCAATTTGTGGTAGATACTCCTTTTGATTGAATTGAGTTCTTACAAACAACGCCTTTAGGGAGCTTTGCATAGTGCTGTAAAAGTAATATCCTTAAACTAAACATACTTTAGCCCTTTAAGACAACCAGAGCGATCAAATGCCACTTAAGGTGCGATCAAGTGCCACTTAATTGACTGTTTAAGAGACTCTGTAAAATGAGCAGAATAGAATTTGATTGACCCATATCACAGAAAACACATTTTTACTCACTTTTAAAAAAAATAAAAGAGCTTGATGAAGAATATAAACATTGTTGTAGACCTAAAACTTACCATTCACTGTCCAATCCTTAAACTCCATATACGGAAAAGTGATGTCACAAAAACACAGTTCCTATTCTAGTCGTCTGCAGTTAATCTCCGCCCATTCTGATTATTTGTTCAGCCATGACTGCTTTTTTGAATAAGGCCCAAATACAGTGTGACCAGTCAGAACAGAGATCATTTACATTGCATTTCACTTCCTATTGCATTTACGGCATTTAGCTGACGCTCTTATCCAGAGCGACTTACAAGGGTAATCATATTACAGGTAGGTCAATGTGGTGTTAGGAGTCTTGCCCAAGGACTCTTATTGGTGTAGCACAGCACAGTCACCTAGACCAGGAATCGAACCCTATTCTCCCACATGTAGTGGTTCCCTGGAGGGTAGCGGTGTTACCCGCTGAGCTACACCAACCACAACATCAGTTTACATCAGTCTTAAGGGCACAGTGATAAAACAGCATGTTAAATTCTAAACTATTTTTCCTGCATTTCATTTAAAAAAGTTTGCTTTAGTCTGGTTTCAAAATATATGGTTTTTACAAAGCCACAAAACAGCCTGATTCCACTTCATTGTATATGTGATGTTATAAAAAAACAGGCAAGCACCATATATCCACCTTTGCAGCCAACAGTATTTTCTTCATCCTGAATGTATCAGCCTGCGCTGCTTTTGGAATGAGGTGCATCAATCAGTGGGCAGCCAAACAGTGCATTTTCCTAAAGTTTTAAAGGCACAGGAACAAAAACCTCTTATAAGGGGCTAAGGCATAAGGGGAGGTTGGAACATGGTCCTGTAAAAATAAATTAATAAACCCATAGAAGCAACCTTTGGGAGTGGTGGCGGGGTTATTGGCGGTGGGGGGTGTAGGATGTGGGCTCTTTAAGGGTTCATTTACATCATGTCTGTATGTGTCTGCTTGCTCTGTCAGGAATCTAGTCCTATTCCTGTTACCTCTCCTGTGTCCCGCATCTCTCTCTTCGTGTCTGCACATTCCTGGAGCACAGTAGCACTTCCTTCACATTTCTAGCAGAGCGCAGTCAGGTTTGATGGTGGCGCTGGGATTGCCAAAGGTGCTGTAGCTTTAGCCCCACTGCTTGTCGCTGTGTTTGTCTGCTCTGTCAGTTTTATGTGATCAGGTTGTTTCTGGGGCGGGTGTCAGGCAGGTAGTGTATATGAGGAGTTTACTAAGTAAATACTGTGATCTGTCTTCAAACTGCCAAAGACACTCTAAATCTACTGCCGTCTGCTGCTCTGTATGATGGAGGGCCTCTGGCTCGGAGCTTAAATGGAGAAATTTTTCTCTCGATGTCTCTTGAGCATGTCATCTTTCTCTCTCTCTCTCTCTCGTGCGCACACACACATGCACAAACACAGTGCAGAGCGTTTACATTTATCCAGACAGTTAATTCTGTCACAAAGAACGCTGAGCATGCTAATTTAACATTTCTTTACGTATAACCTGATTTCTTGTTGACAAAAGGGTAGACAACAAGAAATTAGATTTTACATGCTGCCTTGCTTGAATAAACAAACAAGGGAGAGAAGAAAAGATTTGCTCCACTTCAGGTCTATTCTTCATGAGCAAATAAGACATTCAGCACAATGAAAGCCGTTTTTTATTGCAATGTGTTATCACTCAATCGGAGGCGCAGAAGATAATCTGTGTAAAAGGGATTATAAAGCATATCTGCAACAAATGCCTCTTAAAATGCCTCCTGAAATATGTAAAAAACAGGGTGTTGCATTCATTAATATTCAAATTTAATCGTATTAATTATTCAGCCATGAAAAGGCGCATATTGAGTCGTGACTTTCCCTTTTTGCATGGACAGATTGTCTATTGTTCTCTTGATCATACTGATCCCATCTGGTGAGCTATAGTCTGTGCTGGAATTTGTGAGTGATTTGATGGATTTGACATGCATACCACAAGTTTTCTTTTGGACTTGGGTATGCACACAGTGGGTGTGTGTGAAGTAGCACAGGACAAGTATGCAAGCTTGCCCAGCTGTGTGTGTATTGGTGTTTTTAGCCTCAGTTTGGTGACATGAGTAGTTCAGCAAATCTCTCTCTTCCCCCATCTTACCTTTATGTTGCATACTAATACGTGCTACTGGCCTGCAGATCAGGCCCTTAAAAAACTCTGTATTTATCAAAGAACTATTATGGGGAGGGTGTTTAGACTGTAGAAATATTCTTTACATTTAATTTACAAAATAATTAAAAGATCTGTCTGTTTAAAGGTTCCTGGCTTCACTCTTTGGCGACACTTACACATCAACCTTAACAGTTAAACATATTATGTAATGTTTTGGTTTTTTCAGTATGCACTTTTACCTTCATTACAGTTCCCATTCTTTTCAGGAGACTTGCTGTCTGTTTTTCAGAGAAATCTGCAGGGACAGTTTTTCATGCCTCCAAAATTCAATCTTAAATGTTGATGCCGTTTTCTGCTTCTCACAATCCCGGTAATCCCAAACACTTTCAGTGATGCTGAGGTCTGAACTCTGGGGTGGTCAGTATCTTGTTCTGGGAACATGAGCAGCCCCCCATCAGCAATTGCTTCTTTTTTTTTTCTTTTTTCTTCATTTTCTCAGTAAGGGCTTCCTGGCAGCTACAGGCTTCAGGCTTATAGCACTGAGTTGTCTCCTCAGAGTCGGAGGACAGACAGAACCTGTGGGTTTTTACAGGTTTGAAGTAAAAGAGAAACTTGATTTTCTTTTCTCTCCTAAAGTACTGTTTACCTGATTGTGACAGTTTTGGTGGTTTACCAGGTCTTTTGCAGTTAGTTGCCCTATTTTGGAAATCTCTTTTTCCTTTGACTTTCTGCTTCTTTATGCCTGTAGGTTATCTTATATGTAAAATCTATTAATACGTCACCTTAAAAATGAGCTTGCATTTATTGACCATTTTGATAAGATATTATTCTTTCTTATTTCCCTTGTATATTATTTTCTGACTATATTTATTACTATGTTTATTCTGTCTATTTAGGTCTGCCATGGAAGGCACATTGATTCAAATGGAGACTAATTCAGATGGGATCTGCTCCGGATTAGATCTTTTCCATTTTGCCCCTTGGTGTTATACCTGACTTATATCTCTTGTCACCCTGTCTCTTACTGGTATCTGGTATGTGACTTTTATAGTGCTTCTAGTCTTAACATCACGTTTCCTTTCTTTTCGGCATGCCTGTATTTTCCAGCAGCTCCTTATTGAATTTCACTGAGATTCCTCAACTTTAAAGCCATGTGATCTAAGATTTCATTCACAGCATGCCACCTGTAAATATTATTGCCGTGGTGATGTCAATAAAAAAACATTATTACTATCATAAGGTTTTGTAAAGCAGATCATGACCTTCTGGTCCTACCCTCCATCAGAGGGCAGAACAGACTTTGGTCATGCAGCTGATGAGCACAAGACCGAATGTTAGGCAAAGCAGTTCTTCTTCGCTCTCTTATCGGGCTTTGAGTACATTCTGGACGGGTCTTCTGCTAAAAAGGAAAACGTTTCTGTGTGTAGTATAGAGTACTATTAATATAACCCTAACATGATGGTGGCAGACAGCGTCAGACTAACAGTATTATTTTGTTATCTTAAACTGTTCTGTTTGAAGGTGATTAGAAGCAGACACTACATTGTGGTGTTAATCAGTAGTTTTATTGTTTTGGTTGGTTATGGCGACCTGGGCCATCTTTTCAAATCCGTCGAAATGATTGATTAGGCCTTTTGTTTCCTGTTGCCCTTGAGGGCATAGAGTCAGTATATCCATTATTTATGGCTGCCTTAGTGCTGTGAGGTCCCGTCCTGCCTCGCTACAGCTCTCCTGGCTTTATGACATTTACCTCTACTGAGAGAATGTTACTACAGCCATGCGCTCTATCAGGCCTAACCTGGCCAGGGGTCGTTTTTACTTGTTCACTTTTAAAACTGTTGAGGAATTTACTACAGTGCTGGAAGTGAGCATTCTGTTGGCAGTAATCCTCATAGCAAAGAGTTGCTATTGATCTGAATAGACTGTCCTGCAGAAACCCTTTGCCTTTGAACTTCTCCATATGGCTTAGAATAACTATTTTGTTTGTTTGTTTGTTTCTTTCTTTCTTTCTCTTACACATTCCCAGGACAGGGAAGAATACTGTTAGTGTAGAATATAAGAAATATGAAATATTTTCCAACATCTTGCAATATTAATATATACGTGAATATATGTGTGGGTGTGTGTGTGTACATGTGTATCGAATGGCTTTGCAGCAAGCAAGGATTCCATTCTCACTGTTCCGTTACACAAAGTTTCAATGGTTAAATGATTTATTTCATTCCTCGTACAAATAACCTGTGTAAAACAAAAATGTCATTACTTCATCAAATACTGGCTATCTCCATTGATAAGGCCCTTCTCAATGCCACATTACTCCATCCCATCCACATCTTTTTTTAGCTAAGAAAACATGGTGGAATTTAGGAAGCAACATGTGCTGCCACATTCTGGCACTGTGGGAAATAAAAAAACAAGCTATGCTGCCAAAAAATGCAATAAGATCCATCCTAAAACAAGACTTTAGGAGAAGTTTTCAAAGACCAGACTAGAGACTAAACGAGACTAAACTTCCATTCCTCATAAAATATTTATTACTCTTAATTACAAAGAAGAACAGGACAACAAATACACTCCTGTTTTAAAGTAGCAAATCAATACGAACCATAAGATTTTCTCTTTTTTCTGGACAATAAAGATACAGGAGATTCCGTTTTTCAATATGCTACTTTTTGTGCTGTTCCTAAAGGTGATGTGACACGTTTGCAGTGTACAATGTAAGAAAAGAGCCTACAGATGTGACATATACAATATACGGATTTGATATGAGGTGGGTAACAGTACCTTGTGTCATCAGGGCGGTCATGCCCATTCAGTGCTGGGCAGTTGATAAACGGTGTGTTGCTAAAGTGATCAATCCCTTTTTCAAATGTGTGGAAATAAATGCAGTTAGTTATACACACTTAATTGCATTTAAGAAATATAGTATAGTTTGGGCAGGATAGTTGTCTATAGTTGGTAGTACCAGCTTAAATTAGCAGCTGTCCGTCAGTTTAACTGTTTAGCTGTCTGGCTTGCTAGCTAGTCGTGACTTGTGACTGCATAGCATCAATGTTATTTTTTTCCCTGTGTAATTGTGGCACCCTCAGAATTTTCCCCTGGGTATTACGTATTCAGCACAAGCCTCTCAATTGAGTAGCCACCTTCAAATACGAGTAGAGTACTCTTTTTTTTTTTTTTTTTTTTTTTTAAACTGATTGTATTGATGATGTGTATGGCCATAGTGAGGGCAGATTCCAAAATTGAGGCTAGGCACTGCTCTGATAATGAACTGTAACAGTAACACAGTAACAGGTTTTCATGCATCCCTCGCTGTATTGAAAAATGTATTACGTCCAGACAGTACAGTATAGTTTGGAACTGAATTCTGAACGTTCTGTTGTTACACCACTTATATATACTGTACATATAAAACTCAGAAGCCACTAATGTGCACGGAAGCTTCATAGATGTCCACAGTGGCCAAATGGCTGGGAGACTACTCAAGCTGAGTATTCTGAAATGGATAGTTTCAGCGCTCATTTTGTGTGTCTTTGGGTATTTGTCCCAGCCATCTTCTCTGACAGCTTCTAGCGCTAATTGAGAGCGAATGTGTTTCTCTACCTGACGTTCCATTAGCAAGTCGACATCCTCCAGGCTGGTGTCGTGCACAGGCTGATAGTGCACAGAGTAGGCATTTATCAGTGGGCCCAGCGCATGCTCGCTGCGCAAGCCTCTCCCATCAAACTGACACTTCTGACAGTTCTCCCACGGAGATGTTGACGTACAGTACGTCAAACTAACATTGCCATATGATTGGCATGTCATAAATACAAACAAGCTCATCTGATGATATTCTCTGTAATTGCTGTGTGCAGAGAGACAAGGATAAACAATTTGGGTTGTCAGCCGTAATAAGGCTATTTATAATTGACTGAAGACTCTCCAGAGTGGTATGACTGATCTCTTGTTTCAGCGCTGACTGTGCTCTGCTGTCTTTTGTGTTGTGATATGACAGTTTAATTGCGTTAGGCCTGTCTTTTGCATTAAGGTTGTGCGCTTTTGTTTTAGGCCTTTCGAGTTGCTTTTTTTGTTAAAGTGTCTTGTGTAGGTTATCCGAAAGCAGCAGCCGTTGGTAAGAGACTGCAAAAAAATGCCAGCCGTAAAAGGGTGATGAGGAAGAGTGGGGAACACGCTCTGGATATCTTCATACTCAACAAACATTACAGTGCATACTGATATCTACTCCATCAACATTAGCTGATCTTACTACCCAGCTTTCAAGCTTAGCAGAGTAAGACCATCATTAGTGAGGTCTCAGGTGTTTTGGCCTGTATTTATCGGTAGAGCTTTGGCCCTGAAACAGCTGAGCTGAGTTTGCATGCTCCACAAACTTGAAGACATAGTTGTGCCAACAACTGTTTAAAGTGCCATAAACTAAAAATTCCATAAAAGTGCTTTTAATACAGCAAAGTGTTGACCTTGTTGCTTGATTCAGTGCAAAAAACTGCTGTTTGTTTATCATAAACAGGACAACAATCTGTAAGATGAAGAAATCCGGTGTTGAAGCTGAGTCTGAACCAGCAATGTAAAGGATATGATTTTCACATCATTGCACTGAAGATTAATATTAAAAAATAGTCTGGTAATTCAGTAATTCTTCCACTTGTGTGAATCTATTCATATTACATCCTAATTACAGCCATGCTGCATTCTGACCAGCAACAAGAACGATATAAGAGATTTATTTTTGTTATAAGATTATTTGGTCTGCATTTCTTAATATAGGATTTATTTCCTTATAGTCTGTTTCTCCTGTTCACAACTCCTGATGTATCAAATCATGAGGTTTTAATATTGTGCTGCTGTAGAAACACCACTGTGATTACTGTGAACTTGTGGGCACTGCTGTAATTGCAAGATATTGAACAGCATGTAAAGCTTAAGTCTTTATGTCAAAGGTTCCAGCTGTATTAGGCATGCATGTATAGACTGTAATAGCTTTGCATGAATTTGCCTTACTGGGGATTTCTGCTGTTTTTTTTAAATTCCTTGGAACTAAACTAATTTGCTGTTCAAGAGAAACATACAAGTTTGTGCTGATAGAAAATATGTTAATCCCTCTTTCACAGAAAGTTGCATATGTTATATTTACAATTCTGCTAAATGAGAGAGACATGTAGTTTTGAGAAAGTTGCATTGTAGACATCGCCACCCCTGCTTTTCTATAGGCACCATTGAAAATAATTTAGAGTTTGTAAGTTCTCTACAGTTTCCCATAATTCAACATTGATAGTTAAAAGGCCTAACTTTTAAATTCTAGTTATGTTTTATGAAATGGTCAGTGTAAGGTTTAGCATGCATGTCATAATTTATGAATACGGCACAGATGCTCTGCTTCTGCTTTTCGGGAGGGATTGTTGATTGTACACCCTCCTTTGGGATAAGAGCAATTATCAGACAACACTGAATGTTGCTAAAACCAGTCTTGATTGATCAGCTATTGACATTATGCTGTCAAAATGTTCATACAATTTGAATTAATAGAAAAACAAACAATAACAAAATGTAAATACGAGACAGTGGGCATCTCTCTCTATCCCATCTGCAGATCCAAGCAGGCTGCCCTGACGAGCTCTCGTGAGGGGTTTATTTGCGTTGATGCCTTTGATCTTTCTGGCAAATAATTATTTGTTTCATCATTGATGACTAGAGTGGGCATGTGTGCAACATGAGCTCATATGGTTCCAAATGCCCTAAATCCATGATGGAACAGATCACTAGTGACTGCATTTTTGTGCTAGTCATGAAGGGTCAAGCACGCTGTCCCCTAGTGACGATTGATGCGTTGTGGCTTTTGTAAAGTGATGTGGTCAACATGCTTTTCACCAGCTCTTTGTATGCGAGGCACTGTGTGGAGCATCCCTGAATACTTAGTTTAACATTACCTCACCCTATTGTGCTAGCACACTGAGCTAGCATTAAAGGGCAAGGTTTTAGCTTTGAACACAAATTCCAAGGAACATTCTAGATTAGCAGCAGCGATAATACAGCTGTTTTACTGTGATTATTCAAGAAAACATTCTAGGAGTAGAGGACTTTCAGAGGTTCCTCAGAAAATAAAGGACTGGCTGGAATACAGAGTGACTTGAAGCAACATTTACTGACTGTGGTGCTCCGGCAGGCTAGAACCAGCTCAATACGAGGCTGTCTATAGACCTCCATGCACAACTGTGCCCAAACTGCGCTTCATTCCCATGACAGCTGAAAGGAACAGCAGGAGGAGCGAACGATATTCAGCTCTCCTGACCTGTGTGTCTGCTGGGTGACCTCTCTGGTGACACATCCAAACACAATACAACTGCACAGCCTGATCATGACAGGCCAACACTGCAGCCTCCTCTTGGATTCAGAACCGCAGGGCCCAGCTGGAGTTTGGTAGCCTTTGAGGTTGATGCTCTTTTCTTTTATATTTTGTAAGACTACTCGTTTGCTTTATTAATAGTGTGCATTAAAACTATTGTGTGACGTATAAGATGTCAAAGAAGAATTCGTCGGTAGTATTATGATGTCTTTTTTATTGATGCTCTCCTGTTAAATGACTCGTCATGTTTCTTGGATTTTATTTTTTCCCTAAGGTCCATATGTACCATTAGTGTGTTATTATGCACCTAAAATGGTCTTAACTCATTTTAACATTATTCATTTCCATTCTCTCATGGTCGTTTAGAATGACCTTTAGAATTTTGCCTTTAAGACCCATATAAGTTAAGGAATTATGATTGGTGTTCCCTATTGCGTCCCAATCAAAGAGCTAAAACACAACTCATTACTTTAGTGCGAATGTGCAGAACTAGATAGCTAGATAGGCTAAATAAATGGATAGATGGAAATTAGTAGGTTCTTGTGGCATCACAGAAACAAGTGATCCTTATACACTGTTTTGTTGAAACGCCTTAAGAAAAAAGATTTCCTCAAATCCACTCACATAGTTTTCACAAATAATCACCTGTGTTTTCTTATTTGGCATTCGATCTTGGGTAAGAATAGAATTTATGCACTTCCAAGAGCACAAAGTTGCAAATAATTTAGCGGTTTCTGTAAACACCATGATTCATGACTTCTTTTTAGGATTTTGCTCAAGAACAAAATTCAAGAACCAGAAAACTTAGGAAGCTTTTGTTTAATGAATCCAATGATTACATAATACAAAGACTTCTTTTACTCGTATCAAAACAGTAAATAAATTTAGATTTTCTGTAATAAAGTTAAGACAAACCCATACGTTAGCAGAGTGACCTTTTTCTTACTAGAAGTTAACTACTCTAAATGGATCCTAGTAGGTATCCATGGCAAAACAATGTCGTAATTCTTGAGACAGGCTGGTTGTTAAGATTTTTTCTTCCACAGGACTTCCCTAGGGTCTGTTTGAACTGAGCTGAAACAGATTTCCTTTTTTTATAACCAATGAGGAACACAAACCCACTTCATTCTGCCTCACTTCTTCTATAGACAGCATATGGCAAAGCGGGAGTGCAACAGTTGGTTCAGTGGAGGGCTACAGATTCGTACAAAGAAAAGCCCAGACATCACTGGCATTCCAAATAGGAGGCAGGCACAGTCTCTTTTATTGGCCCAATATGTTGGTGCTTTTCCACAGAGAGCCACTTTTGTTCCCATATCCTCCAGCATTCAGACGCATGTTTTCAAATGTTTTACACCTCATATAGCACTTTGTATTTGTCAGGCACACTTTGACACAAATGTAAGTGATGTTACTCTTTTGAAAGAGTCCAGCAACAGAGGACTTTTTTTTAGTTTTGATCTAGCCAAAGGACTTTCAGCTTGAATGCATGAGAGGCAACCAGGATGTGGGTGGTGGGTTTTAGAGAAAAAAGATTTTTCCCAGTGATTTTCTTCAAGTTACAGAAAGTTTTATGCACACATAGGATGTGCATTGCGGTATGCATTCAAAAGTTTTGCACAGGACTGTGTTGTATAAGTTTCATATTCAGTCCGTTATAAATGCGATAAAACAACTTTTAGCTTGACTCACTTCCTGTCATTATGACACCAGTTCTGAGATAAAATAATCTAAGATTGTGGCTTTATAAATTCCATAAAATATGTTTGTAAATGTCTGATCATGTTTTGTGCTTAAGCTTGTGATTATCAACAGGGTTAATGGGCCTCATTCACAAAAGTACTACAATATTGTTGTTTTTTTAAAACTTGTTCTTTAGAAAGGTCTAAAGACCTGCATCAAAAGTCTACATCCGATTAATGACGTGTTTTTTAACCGCAGAATTGTTTGCACATCTGTCCTCCTGAGTGTGCGTAGATTCTGGTTTTACCTAAGAAATCCCAAACAAGAAAACATTAGTGGATGTCATAATCTTACTGCATACGTGGGTTTTCAACAAGAAACAGTTGATGAATGAGGCCCAGAGTTAGCACTGGCGATAGGGTTAAGATAAGAACTGTGTTGAGGTTAGTTTTAAGGTTGTTAGGTTTAAGGACTGGCTGTTAGGGTCCTAAAAAAAAGAATTTACAACATATTCAGTTGAATGTCATTTAACCCGTTAAAGCTGACACAAAAACATTTCTGTTTCTGTGGTTTATTCTGCTGTTCTATAATTTAACATCTTTCAGTGCTGTTGTATTTATTTGATATGTAAAGTTGAGAGGTGTGCAAACTACCTTTTTGAAGAAGAAGACTTGAATAAGCATATAAGTCGCACATCATTAGCATCGTATCGCTACTCTGATAAACCTAGTCAGTAAAAAGTGTTTACCGATCCGAACTGCACTCTGAATGAGTTTGCACAAAAATCACAGTGCATCCAGCAATAAAGGAAATCTGGCATCTTTTAGAAAGTGATAGAAAACACATTAGCACACACAGAGCTCCTATATGCTATACATGCTGAAGTGTCTCGATGATCAATGTCTGACGAGTACTATTGGCAGATTTAAATGAGTCTAAGTGGCCATGGCCAAATTCTCAGAATGGGTCGCTAGTTTGATAGTGTTAAAGACTGCATCTACAGTGGACTATCCAAGTGAAGTGTTGCTGAATGTCTCTGAGATCTTTTAATGGGTTCATTTAAATGCCCGTTTACTGACCCCAAACCTGGAATCAGTTGGAGGCCTCTTGTCTCAATCCAAGGACAAGACTTGTCATCTGTCCATAAACACGGAACCTAAAGGAGCTTCATTTAACACAAGGGCTTCAGATAATGCAGATATAGTCTCTATGAGGCTGGAACCATTGTTAAGTCGGAATGCTTTTGAGTGGCGTGTGATGCTAAAAAGCGTCTTTCAACAGCTGATTACTATAAGCACCAGGCAGAGCACTGAGGCTTGTTTGTAGGTTAAGTTAGGCCAACAAAGGAATCACTGACAATACTTTTACAACAACAGTATCTATTTGTATTCAAAACTCTGCAGCCTTTTTATCTTCAGAGATAAATTGAAGCTAGTGGAGAATCAGGTTACTGTCTAAGCTCTCACTTCTTAGACCATGTAACCAGAGTAGGACTAAAATGTTGTTAGTAATTGTGACTGAGCCTAAGGCTTCAAGAGTCAGTTGACCTTTAGGCCTTGTAAGTTGGAGAGCCATGTGACCACTAATAGAAGGCTGCAGAACTTCAGTGCAGAGTTATTTCTGATTGTGACCGATGATAACATACAATAAGTTGCATATGTGCCGTTGTTTGTATAGTGCACTTCTAGATTAGGTGTCTACAAGTGACAACAGAGTTAGATCTCAGTCTTTCTCTCTGTTGTTTAGTCTGATGACAGGAGCTTTCACTACACTCACTTGAACCAAGAGGACCACTCCATGTAACCTTTGACCTCTGACCTTAGCTGACACCTTCACACCCACCCAGGAAGTGACCCTACTCTGACCTACCCGCCAGTGATATGGTGTGAATAGGCCGGTTAAAGGTGGGCGTTGTCAGTACGAGTGAGCGAACTACAGGAGCAGGCCGTGGGGGTTTTGTTCTAATCGTTTCAGACCGATGTCGGCTTATTTAAGCGAGGCTATTACATGATAATGGCCATTTGAACTAAACGAGGAGGGGGTTTAGGCCATGCAGGGGGGCAGAAAAGTAGAGCAAAAGCAGGGTAGGGCCTGCTTTAGTTGAGTTTGATAAATGAACTGGGAGGGGTTGCCCATCTGGTGCTCTACCTCCAGCTTTTGCTTTATTTCATTTTAGCTATGCGTTCACTGGTGTACCACTTCTTTTCTCTTTCCCATGCTCACAGTGTTCTTTGGTTGCTCTATCAGTGCCTATTTTTTTCCTACAGTTATTGCATTCAATTATGATGTATGAAACTGGTTATCCATCCATGTTTTACCGTAAGGAGTCTTTCCCTCTCTTTAGCAAATCTCTCAAATGACATGCAAAATCAAAGGGCAGCACCACAGGCCTCTCCGTCATAACCAGATATGCACTACCCTGGGACCAGAGACTGATTGTTATCATTTAGAGTGCGCAGGCTTGACTTTAACCGGAGTGGACATGTGTGTGGAAACAATAACATTAGGAGCTCTTAATTTCCCCTGGAAACACCATCAATTATTCATGCGGATCCAGTTGGTGCTATGGCTGCCTCCTTCGCTCCATGAACCGCTGTTAATTACAACCTACAACACTGTTACAGTTAATTTCAAGGCAAGCATATTGTCTCTTCAAGGCTGTCGAGTGGGTCATAAATTATCCTGAAGGTGAAGGAGAACTCGGGGGAAACAGTTATGAAAATTTCATCAATCTCAGCCGCGCGCCACAGCTGCTCCTGTCAGCGGCCGCATTGTGGAGGAGTAACGCTGGGCGCGGGGTCAAACCTGGGGGGCTGCCAGGGCCGGGGGGGCCTGTCACATCCCAGGACCGCTCTCTGTCACGGCAGCACACTTACACCCGCATACACACACACCAGCCGTTACTAGGGTGCTGGGCAGAAAGCCATGGAGGCAATCTTCAGGCTGTCCTCTTCTATTAATTTACTTACAGCATGCTCTGCGGTCAAGCTCTTCCTTTTATTAGATTGTGTCTGTGTGTGTGTATCTACGTGTGGGTGTATAACGTGTGTAATCATTATGACTGTGCACATTAGTAGTCAGTTTGGGGCGAATCACACTTCAGAACATTGTTTTGTGAGATTAAACCTGGGCGTAGATAAGAAGTTGTCATTGCTTTGGGGGCCATTTGTATATATCTCCATTCCAATTTTCAAATGTACGGCGTTTATAAATGTTTTCAGAGGTACCCAGGGTATGGTTACAGTTGTTGAACCAACTGAGTCAGACCAGTGCTGCATTGCTAGCTAGTTAAGAGCATCAAAGACACAAGTTTGCCAATTCTGAATCTTAATCTAAATCTGAATAAGGGGTAAGAGTAAACAATGGCATTCCCCGAAATATGCATTTGAACAACAAGTTTTTATTTCTGGGACTCCTGTAGAATTTTCATTTTGAGACATTCAGGGGCTTCAAGGGTTTAATTATGGGGTCCTGTATGCCCTCCTGTATTTCACACCTTGAGTTTAATCATGTTAATGAATGAAGCGATAGATGTCTTGACCAAGGCATAGTTTAGTGTGCGTGCCCAGGGGGGCTTACCTGAGTTTTTAGGTGAGAAATGTTCTTTTGTCTATTAATGTTGATGACACTTTGGCAAAGCATTAAGGTAACTAAGAAACTCAAGAAGCAGAACACTGGTTGACTACATTAAAGGGTCCACTTTGTAATCTTGATTTTTGCCAAACAATTTCTTGAGTTATAACAAACCTGCTTTTCCAATCGTAATCCATTTCTTGTTGATGTCAGCTACAGTGCGTTATGTTATATCACACAGACACGTGCGCACACACCTTATTTCCTGTGATCAGCAGTGCGGGGCCAGCAGGCTCCCCTCTGGTGCCCCTCTCTGCCAACAGCTGTGCCACCCATCCGCAGTCATACATCAGCGCCCATGCCCATCCTCTCCCCTCGGCCCGAGACGGGCACTCAGGTGTGTGAACGGGCGCGCTCGTCAGGTGTGTACATCCTCCTCCATCCCTCAATCTGTCAATTAGTGAGTGCTAGGATGAGAGAAGAGGTGTGTGTGCTGCATTCCAGTGGCAGGAGCTGTGATGTTGGCCGGCTGGCCTGTCACGGAGAGGAGCGGGGTGGAACAAAGCTGACATGGCTGTTTTGTCTTTTCTTTTGTTGAGGGGGGAGGTGGGGGTGGAATTTTAGAGTCTGTCATGCTGACAAAAGGTTTTTTTTTCTTCTAAGTCAAAGTTAGAAAAGCATATAGGCTTATACATTAACTTCAGAGCCGCATTGTTTTCTCCACTACCTAAATGAACAAGCACAACAACGCATATCCTGCAAGGGTTTATTCACTGCTCACTGTAAAAACCTAATTTGCGGCTCAATTCCAACACCTGGATTAACTTGGAGGAAATAGGGTTATTCAGTGGTGAAGCATCAGTTTATTTCAATTTAATCCATGTGTGAGTAACCAGCCTTTGAAGTTTTAAAGCTGTGTAAAAAAAAATTTAAGTAAATAAATAGACTGCCTTCAAATATTGTCATTGAGCTTTAAATAATACGTATGTATGACAGACTAATAACAATGCATGACAGACTACTGCTCCGTTTACTTTCTATTTCATGTTTCATTAAATAGAAAATGTAAGGCATCCAGGTTACTTACTATTGAAGCTTGAACTAAAAAGCTTCAATGCGCTGTAGTTTCTAGAGTGTCTAGAGAAATTACATATTTAGAAAAAAATAGGTTGTTTACAGTGTCACAAATCAAACAAGGCCTGTACGTCTGGAGCAGAAATGGAGTCTGAAGTATGTATTCTCTCAGTGAACGCTGTCTGTATTATTCCCAGCGAGCAATGTATGATGCCTGATTTAGCGGATGACCTTCTGTGTTTGGGGCTCTGTCTGGGTCTTTGCAAAAGCCGTCTCCTCCTTAAGACTGGCACGTTTTGGCACCTCGGACAGACGCGTAAACAGATGCAGTCTCTGTTAGTAATGACAGGTGATTATATGTGGCAGTGGTGCCAAGGCAATTAAACGGTGGGCTGACGGCACCATTTGGCGCACTGTTATCCCAGCGTTAGGGCTAATTGTAGCGGCACTTTCACTCCTGCCAGGACGCGGCTTCGAACATCGTTAATTTTACACCAGAACATGTCGTCTGGAGATGAATGCTGGCTTTGGTGGCGCTCACTTCTATCCCAGGCAGGATCAGACGCTCGGAAGTAATTAGCCTCACCATTTTTTTTTGTTGAGATCTAGGGTGTGTCCATATGTGTGTGTGCATAATATGTGGTATTGCTTTTCCTTGGTGGTGTCACCTTTGATTTGGCATGCTAAGGGGAGCATGGTGACCAGTGGGCATAAGCAGTTTGACAGCTGTGACAGTATTACGGTTTAAAATTTCTTTAGCTTTGCTGTCTGATGCCTTTACTTCATTGGCTATATGAATAAAAACGATTTAATACATGTGACTGTAATACACTTGTGGAAAGTGGAAGTACCCTGAACTGCCTCAGAAACACCCTTATACAAACTACAAAACCCAGAACTGCCTCCTATAGACCCTTATACAAACTACAAAAAACCCTGAACTGCCTCATATAGACCCTTATACAAATTACAACAACCTGAACTGCCTCTAAACCAATATACAAACTGCAAAACCCTAACCTGTTTCATATAGACCCTTATACAAACTACAAAACCCTGAACTGCCTCATAAACACCCTTATACAAACTACAAAACACTGAACTTCCTCATATAGACCCTTATACAAATTACAAAAACCTGAACTGCCTCTAAACCCATATACAAACTGCAAAACCCTAACCTGTTTCATATAGACCCTTATACAAACTACATAAAACCCTGAACTGCCTCCTATAGACCCTTATACAAACTACAAAACCCTGAACTTCCTCATATAGACCCTTATACAAAATACAAAAACCTGAACTGCCTCTAAACCCATATACAAACTGCAAAACCCTAACCTGTTTAATATAGACCCTTATACAAACTACATAAAACCCTTAACTGCCTCCAATATACCCTTATACAAACTACAAAAAACCCTGAACTGCCTCATATAGACCTTATACAAATTACAAAAACCTGAACTGCCTCTAAACTCATACACAAACTGCAAAACCCTAACCTGTTTCATATAGACCCTTAAACAAACTACAAAATCCTGAACTGTTTCATATAGACACTTACATGAAATACAAAAAACCCTGAACTGCCTCATAAAAACCCTTATACAAACTACAAAACCCTGCACTGCCTCATATAGACCCTTATACAAACTACAAAACCCTGAACTGCCTCATATAAACACTTATACAAACTGCAAAACTCTAAACTGTTTCATATAGACCCTTATATGAACTACAAAACCCTGAACTGCTTTCTAAAAATCGTATACAACATGATTCAGCAACTATTATTTAAATATCTTGTCCCAATAGCTCAATTTCAAATATGATTCTGACTTTAAGTATTTAAATTACAACTGAGTTACTGTTTCAGATTTTTCACATTTCGTTTTTTCGGCAAATGCGAGAGACCCTCAAGAGAGACCGAGGGGCATATGCAATGCAACTGTTTTGGATGTTTGGATTTTTTGTAATTGTTTGGATTTTTTTGTGCCTTGTAATCATCACTATGCTCAGGGCATTGGTGTGCGTTTCATAGGGCTGAATGGCAATTCTCAGCAAATCTTAGAAATATCTGCAATTCTACGCACAATCACTCAGAGGCAAAACCTTTTACTAGATCTCACGTCTAAACTTTATTATGTGTAGCATATCTTAAAAAAATGACATTTTAAACTGATGTAGTAATAGGTAGCTATAGCTGAATATAAACCCGGCTATCCTAACTCCTGTCTGCTCTGGACCGTGCCAAATGTTTTAATGGCACTCACTTGGTCTGCTGGCCCGGTGAACATATGATGCCATTTGCTGTTGCACAATGTGGCGTGCTGTTATTCTTTAATTACTCCGGCTTTAACAGTGCAGGGCTTGGGCAGCCTTCGCTAACTAGGTGTAATCAGACTGGATTTTTATGAACATGCTCCACCAGTGTGCAGTGGTATGTATGACTTAACAGTCATGTATACACACCCTTTCACTGGTGCATGCACATTATTTCAGTCTTAACCACAGACCACGACACATGTATGTCTTATCCCTAGCTTTATAGGACATATGTTGGTGGAATGCAATTTGGAATGGAATACAATGAGTTAAAGCAAAGAAACAAATAGTGTGGTTCCTTTTGTGTATTTTAGCAGATGTTTTCCCTTAGCATAATCCCACTATGTGAAATATTAATCGAAAGCGCAGCAAACAAGTAAACAAACATGTTCAGGTGAGGTTTGGTTTGAGTTTGGTTGCCTGTTTATCCTCCTTATTTTGTAGTTTGTACCTAATAGCAGTTTTATTTTTCTAATTCTACCACATATTGCATGCTTTTATAAGCAAGTAGCATGTAAAATGTTCATGTAAAATACAGATTATTGGTGGTGTACACTCTTAAACTCTTAAAAGGGTTGTTATTACATTTGGAACCATTGTTGTTCCTCTAAAGAACCTTAATCGTTTTTTATAAATGAGATATGTAAGAGTGAAGAACCTTTTTAAGGCTTAATAAGCATAGGATCTTTACATGATGCAGAGGGTCTTTGCTTGGAACCATACATGTAAACTATTTAGGAACTTTTATTTTGAAAAGGGTATTTGATGTTTTGTCAATGCAAACATTACATTAATGTAATCAGAGGTAGTGTATGTGTGTTGGCAGAGGACAGTGGTGTCAGATGGAGTGTAATTAGGAATCGGTGAACAGACTGTGCTCCCGGTGGGGTGAGTATGCTAGATGCTGTTGGGATTCGGTGTTGTCAGTTTGGCCAAGGCCAGCGACTTTTAAATATTGGGTCAAAGACACTTCCTGTGTGTTTCCATAATCCCCCCACACGGCCCAGCCAAACTCATCAGCAGCTAATGAGACACACACACACGCAAACCAAGACAAACATACAGTTCTGTGCAAAAGCCAGACACCATCCTTTATTTAATTTACAGTCAAAACTGCCATTAAGTACAATTTTTTTTTTTTTTGCAGAAAATACAGAAAAAACGAGAAACGATTACACACAGAAGCCTCTATATATGAATCTGCAGGAGATATTTTTCCACACAAAATTTACTCTTAGTAGTTTTACGCATTTTACATTTCCTACAATACGTAAATAAGTCATTTCAAATACATTCAGTGACTTGTCTTTATATATAACCCCACTCCACAAATGTTAAAAAATATGTGATCAAATGAAAAAATGTTTTTTCCCCCATGTGATCATATTTTGTATGTGTTCATGAGTAAGCATGCACTTTTTGTACATTTGCATACAAAATATTTGTTGGCTTGTCAGGTCTTTAGGAACCCCATGTTCTCTACATCTTTCAATCATTTGTTTTTAAACTTAAAAAAAATACTAATAGATTTGATATTATATTTAGTTGGGGATTTGTGTAATTTCATGTTGCAAACTGTTTACTTTTTCCTGACACTGAAAAGAAATAACTATGAAATTCAATCAACAAGGATGGTACTTGCTTTACATATGTATCCATCAATTACACTAATTACATATAGTACATTGGTAATAATGGTGTTCTGTGAATATGCAGAGTAATGCATTATTTCTTATTTCCAGTGCATTATTTCTGGCGCAGCCGTGTTGCAGGCCGGAGCTGGTTATGTTAAGAGCAGAATGCTGTGGTATGGTGGTTTCACGTTTCAAGCTTGAGTCCTCTGTAAGCTTGCAAGTAACTCGCAGATGACAGTCCTAAATAACTTTTGTCACAGACAATTATATTTGTGTTTAATTTAGAGCACAAAAATACCCATGCCAGTGTAGCTGATATAACCATGACTGTTCGATTCGCCATGGACATAACAAACTCATAACATACCATTAGATCGCACTGTGGCACAATAGAGGGAGCTTAGAGTTTGAGGCAGTACAGTGAGCAGTCAGAGTATTTCTGCTAATCCCCTTCTGATTGAAATGTCACTGATAGTGTGACAAGGCTCATCACCCTGAACAGCGAATTCTATATTTACTGCAGGACCAGACAGGAGCGCCATTGCTCATGTGTCCCTCTATATACTGAAAAATGAATACACCCTATTTAGGCCCTGCACGGCTCAAGTGAACTTTAGGCTGACCTTTTTAGTATGCTATGGAAGTTTGTTGAAAAAAATTGTTTTAGAAACTCTGATAGGAATAAAGGTTCCTAAACGGTTCCTGTCATTGATGTAATGTTCTAGGTAATAAATTTTAAAAAATGCAAGTTGTAAGTTATTTTACTTACTGTTAATTTGCCAAGTGCTTTTTTGTGGCCTGTGCAAACATTAAGGACATTTAATATTTTTTATAACATAACTAATGTATTATAAAATGTATAATACATAGTATGGTTTCCTATTTAAAAACGTATTCTTTACCTGCCAGGCTGTCTACTTTGATGGAGCTGCGATCAATGAGGTGTGATTTGATTTTGTCATGCTTTTTTTCTGTGTAAAGGACATTAAATACAGGGTTTGACTGGTGCAGTAGTTTTATCATTTTATTACTCCTGCATCTGTTTAACAGACAAAAAAATGTGTCAAATACATGTGTCATACTGAGAACATGATGAGCAGATGAATGAAGAGTCAAATACCTTCCCATGGTTTTAAATTCTTCTTTCATACTGAACACTTGTCATTGTTCTCAGGGGACGCATTACTGTCATTAATACCGCTAACCATGATAGCAAAAATAGTTTGTTAGTTTATGTAGCATTTTGACCTGAACCCGTCAAAGGAAAAGCAGAAATTGGTCTTGACACACTGACATATTGTGTTTTTCAGAACAATGGGTTCATTCTGATAAAAAATCAATTGATCACCTCTTTATTTTTTGCCCCACATTTTATCTGAAAGGATCCAAACTTCAGTGCAATATGCCTGAACTGCTGTCATGCTTCTCCTTTTCCTGCTTTCTAAAGACACTTTGACAGCTGTTTTAAGTGGATGAAATGGGGGGAGCAATTAAAGTGTGTTAAACTGCGAGAGAACTTCAAAATGGAGACATTTAAACTTCTTTCGTCCCCTCGACTGTGACAAACCCAGAGAAAGGGCAGAACTTCAGTCGAGCAGAGTGAGAGGAAGTAAAGAGTTGTCGACAAGAATAGCGAAAAAAGAAAAGCTCCATCCACCTAATACCTGCACCGTGGAATATAATAATGACGTTGGTATCCAGTTGGGGATTTCAGATTTTAAAGAGGTTGGCTTTACTTAACAGAAAAACTGAACTGAAATCCGAACGCTTTGAAACATAAACACGCCTCCAAGGGAGAGATCTGAGAACAAAAGTGAGGAATGTATGTGAGAGTAAAAGAAAGACAGAGGAAAGTGAAAGAAAGCATAGCACGAGGAAGGACTCTCAATAGCACTGTTCAGTATGTTTACATGCCGGCGAGACCGAGGCTGCAAACATGGTAATTACCACAGAGTTAGTGAGTTAATTAAGGAATGTTAAGGAGGCTCGCTGGAGAGGCACTTTGACAGACTGCTAAAATGGCTTCTCATTACCTTCCTTGATGACCTTAGAGGTAACAACCAGGGTGGACTTCCAAATTCTGCTCTTCTGCTTTCTCATTTTTATTCCAGAGCAGAACACTTCGGTAGCAGGCATGACTCGTTTGCATTTGGAAATAGCATAAAAAAAAACAGGTCATAATATTCCAGATGTGGCATCAAAACATGTTCAATTGAACTACTACAAAAAATGCTGAAGCTTTATGGTTCTTATTTTCTTTCTTTTTTTACAACTAAATGGACTGAATGAATACATGAACACATATTTCCAGTTATTTCTGTTATATCCACTTATTTTTGTTTTTATATAAATACCATTATTTGCATTTTAATAGGAGAAACTCCCATTTTAAATTTGTAAATTAAAACTGAGTTCCCTGAAATAAAATAAAAGTTTTTGATGTAGTATTTAATTAGTAGTACATCGAAAATAAGAGGCAAACAGATTTAGCACAATGAGTTAAGCATAATCAAGTTATAATCATAATAATTTGTGTATTTGTGTATGTAAACAGAAAATATGGCATGAATGTTAATCATGGCACATTTAATATGGTAAATTCAACAAATAAATAAATTTAAGTTTGTTCCCTGTAGAGGATGTGTTTACTTATTTCAGCCTAGAAATCAACAAAAACGTGCCATTTGGCCAAGAGTGTCCAAACTTTTCCATACAACAAATATAAAAGTAACTTGTGATTTCTGGTCACTTGTCTGGAGCAAAATGCCTATTCCCAAATAGGATATTCCTATTGTGCATTTGTATATGTGTGTGTGTGTGTAAGATATCTATATAATTTTACGTATAACTGTATTTTCTGTGAATATCCTCGAATCCTTGTTCATGCATGTGCCTGATCTCTGCATTCCTCTATGTGACAAAACGCTACTGCTACTGGTACTACACCTTTTACAAGTATAACCTCTTCAAATATACACGCTGAGAGTTTGCAAAACACTACCCTTTGCTCTTTGATTGCACCGATACGCTATTGCATCTCCTCTAACTGAGGTCAGACACTCAGCGTTATTGAATCACGTCTGATCCGCTGCCAATGAGAATCCAATGCCATTGATCTCTGTGTAATATGAGCTCATTAGTGTACCGACTCAGGGTCAGGTTGTTTGGGAAATGAAGAGGGCGGCCATCTTGACCTTAGCGAGCGCCTCCAATCGATTAGCTCTGACTGGGAAAATAAGCCACTGAGAGGTTAACTGTGCTTTTGCCTGAAACACGATTACACTACTTCAGCCTCTTGGTTTTGAAGCATTAGACCAGAGTAACTTAATTAGCACTTTCTTATAGTATTAATAATGACTTAGGGCAGACTGATTTACATTGATTCTTGTTTCGTGTGTTTCAGGAGACGAATGGCACCGCATATTTGATGTGTTTAAGTTGTGTGAGAGTGCTTGCTAAACTGCTGTACTCCAAGGTAATGTTCTTCATGCATTAGATTAGAGGCTATATAAGTATTTCAATTGAGTGAGATAGACAGAGTCGAGTATGACTACAGATACTAACTCATGGCTCCAAATATGACCAGCATTTTAGGTATTTCAAAGTATCTAGATGTGTTACCTGTCAGGTAAACCTCTCTTAAAGTAATATATCTCGATCTAGCACTTCTCAGGTACCACATTTCATACAGTTACATTTGCTTTAAACTTTGTGGAATTCTTAACAAATCCTAACAAATCAGTAATCTTGCAATTACAAAAGTGGCCCTCTCTGCTATTGAACCTCATCTGTCCTCTAAACGATTGTTGACACTGTGGAGCAGCATCTAATATAAATGGTTAATGGGTTGTGATGACCAACTACATGGTTGAAAGACCGTGTAATCTCCCCTCAATTACTGAAAGGCGCATGCAGCCCTCTACCTCTGAAGCCCTTCACTTCCTCGCTCGCTCTCCCCCCATCTCTCTCTCTCGCTCTCTCTCAACCAGCTGCCACTGACGAGCTCTGATCGCTGTGCTGTCAGGTGTAAAAAATGAAAAGCGCTGCAGTAAGAAAGGCACTTAGATGCAGTAGGCAGATGCCTGGTTATTTGTGTGCTCGCACCATGTGTCACAGTACAAACTCTGCGGCCCTCTGCATCTGCACGCCTATTGCTTTAATTATCCATACAGTCTGTCAAACTGCACTGCAGAAGTGGGCAGCTAAACTGTATGCATATACAAAGGTGTGTGTGCGGCTGTATTAATACAATTTGTGCTCGCCTGGTGACAAGTTACAAAAATGTAGTACTTACAGGCAAGCCGAAAGAATCAGATTTATAAATACTCTGACTACAAAAACAACTCAATTGCTTCTACATTTTGGCACTGTCGGCACAAAACCTTGCACTTACCATAACATTTCAGAAGGAGAAAGTAGTCTCAAGGGTGCAATTTTTAAGATTTTCAGTTTAAAACATTCCAAAATGAACAAAAAATTATTAACAGAAATTAGAGTAGTAATGGCAGTTTTGACGGTGACCCAAAGACATCTATATATCATGTTGCAGACATAGCTACTAAAGCTAGCAGGCTAACCAGCTAGCTCTGACCTGTCTGTCTGTAATACCACTCTGTACCTCAAGAGGTGGCAGTGAGTCACTGTGGCATCAAGTCAAAGCAGTCCAACATAAAAGGATCTTAACCCACTGAAGCACTGCTCCGACAGCATTTTGTAAACTTTGTGTTGAAGGTGCTGCTCCTGGGTAGATCTTTTAAGGCAAGATGAAAGGGAGAATATGACAATGATGACTGAGACTCTCGAAAGTGACATCTGTTGCCCACTCAAAAAAAAAGTTAATACTGGTTTTGCATTCCACTGCTAGAGACACTGTTGGTGAGTAAAGGTACGATTTTAGGTGCTGAACTCAAAGCTTTTCTTCATGAATGATAATGAAGAGGAGGACTTTGAGAACATTGCCCAAGAAGCACAATGCATTTTTTTTTTTTTTCTGAAGGCACCACAACTTTCTGACGATATGTTGTCTCCTATTTTGTGGAGTATGAATTTGACATGTAATGGAAGTTTTAATGTAAGTCAACGTGACAGTTGAGAACCATGAGCCATGTCTGTTCATCCATTTATCTTGAACACAGTGTAAATGAGAACTGAAACTTTTAAATAATGTAACAAGTCAAAAAAGATTTGCTTCTGTTCTAAAAATGAAAAATACCTGTTTTGTATCTTTAGGCAACTAAAAGTTGTTCTTTTGTGTCATTGCCTTAAAGAAACTGTATTTTTACATTTTTTAAAATATTATCTCATGAAGAAGCCATTAATACTATGCATGATCTGCATTCATTATCATTTTTTTATGTTTGAGTGAGCAAAAAGATACATGAAAAAAGAAAAAAAAAGTTCTTTGTCTGAAACTGAATCCCACACCTTATTTATAATTAAATGAGAAAAGAAACAGTGTGAGTTCCGAGGCTGTTTTGATAAGGGCTATCGGTTTGAGCTGCTTTTTTTTTTTGTGATGGTTTTGATTAAAAGGATAATACATAGTTTAATGAGGTTTCCAGTTGAGTGCACCGAGTAATGGGGATAATTTCCAGCCTGGGATTCTTCTTTCACTCCAACCTTCGCTCAGGTGATGAGTCTGAACGATCTGAGCTCGTCACTCAGAAACAATTTACAGGATCAATAGGGCTTTGGTATGACAGTGTTTAACCTATACGTGTTCTTTCAGGGCAACTGTTGTGAGACTGGACAAGCTTAACAGCAACCTCAAGAGAAACCAAAGCACACTCGGTAATCAAAATTTCGAATGATATTTACATTCCATACAAGCCTGCATTATTAGGGCTGAGTGCGTAAGCATTGCACTGCAATAATAAAAGCATCATCTGATCATTACAATGGCCATTATTTCAACTGGCTACAATTTATTTCCACAGCTGTTAGCTTTCATAATCATATGCTTACATCGCAACAGACATTGCTTTGGACTGGGTGTGTTTCCATAAGTAGAGTTTAGTGCAAATGAAAGAAGAAAACAGAAAACACATTTATTAAAGTAATGTGTAATGTTTGTTTATTTGATGTTTGTTAGCATTTATAGAGGGTGACTGTGAGTGATGTTTGTTTGTTTATTTGATGTTTGTTTATTTTGTTTATTCTGGTGAGCTCCTGGGCATCAGTAAGTAGGAAGCAATAGTGAATCAGCCCATTCAGCTCATTTAGTTTAATCATTGTATACACCAAAAAAAAAAAGTTTCATAAATTGTTAGTTATTTATACTAAAATGTCTCATAATAGTTAACATCAATGTAAAAAAATTACATTAAAGTTAGCTAAATCAACCTTTATAACAGACACCTGTTAGAATAAACATTTATGCAGGGTTACGTCAGTTCTCAAGACAAGCTTACGTAGGAGTCCTGTAGCCTTATGAGCAGTACGCTACAGGAAAATGTTTCCCTCAACTTCACGTAGCACCTGTAAGCAACGTTTCAAAGCGGTTTCTCATGAGATTGAACAGGATGTTTGCCACCATTCCGTAAAGCTTGTCCAAAGTCACAACAGTAGCTATGCAGGCATTGAACTGTCAGTGGTGCATCGGTCAATTAAACTGACTGCTTTTAAAATCATTTAAAAATTGGCTTCACCTCTTTATCGGTTTAGGGCTGGTCCCATTTCAAAGTGGATAGGAATAAGCTCACTGGAATGACCCAAAACATGATTTAAAGGGGGCCGCTATGAAGATGGTGGCCTTTATATTGGCCAGAACGGCACAATGTTCCCTCTCTCTGACCCGTGCTTCTTTTGATGATTCTGTTTTACTGTCGCTCCTGTGGGGCCAGGGCTAAAGGCAGCAGACTGACTAATGTTTTTATTACCTCCTAGACAGGCAATACAAATGATTCTCAGTCTAATGTAATCACACTTCTCCAAAAAAAAAACACACATATGAAGAATGGAGCATTTGCAGATATATACTCAACACTAATGTCACAGCTCAGGGCCTCGGCTTGCCTCTGGGCTTATACCGAACACAGGTCCTCTCCCGCAGCCGGGGAGGGAAAGAATGATGTGAATATTATTCCTTTTTGAGTGGCATTAGAAGCCCTCATGGTCTCGGCGACAACTTTATCGCCGCGCCAATATGAAAACGGAAGGGGTTGGAGCTCATATTCAGCCATGATTGACAATTATGGCCACATAATTCTCCCCCTGTCATTTCTGCTCGCTGGCTCCTTCTCTCTCCATCGAGGTGACATCCCTCAGATAGAGGGGGATAAATATGTCATAAATCAAGCCAAAGGCTTATGGGCCCCCACTGGGGTAATCTGCCATGCTGCAGCGGCCCAGTATTCATCATTAGATTGTGAACTAGAGCGAGGTCATGGCACCAGGTAATTTCCCTTCTCTTTCTCTCTCTCTTTCTCCCTCTCTCTCTCTCTCTCTCTCTCAGTCAATTTCTTTTTCTTAATTCTCTGTTTCTCTTTCCACATCTCTGACCCTTTTTTTCTTTTTCTTCTTCCTTCTCTTTCTCTTTCCTTTCTTCTTACTCCTTTCTCTCTTAATTTTCTCCTCTCATTCTTTTTTCTCTTCTCTTTTTTCTTCATTCTCCATCTCTTTATCTTCCTTTCTATTATTGTTTTCTTTTTCTGTCTGTCACCTGTTTTTTTTCACCCTTTCTTTTCTGTTGTTTTCTGCCTCTCCCTCTTTTTCATTTCCCTCTCTCTCTCATTTTTTGTCCTGTCTTTCTTTTCTTCTCCTTCTATCTTCTCTCTTTCTTCTTTCCTTTCTCTCTCTGCTCTCTCTCACAGTGTTTCTGTCCTGCTCTCTCTCTCTTGCGCTCTCTGTCACTCTCCCACTCTCTGTCTCTCTCTCAGACTTTGGACACACACCGTGTGAAAAGCCTCCTCATCTCAGCCAATAAGAGAGCATTAAGATGAAATCTCCATATCCTCTCTCCCTGCACCCTACTGTATTCACTGATAACCACATTTCACATCAACACTTCTCCTCTTCTTTTTTCCCCCCTCCATCTGCCTCCTATTGTGTAGCGTGTCTGTCATCCAATGATTTATTAGCATCTCCTAGCACTGCTGTGCTAGCTTCAGTTTGGTTAGCGCTGGCGGTCCTGTCAGATATAGAGTTAATTACCAGCCATAATGAGGGGCTGCTGCTTGGGTGGACATGACATTTGAGGCATGTCGTTGGCCCAACAAAAAAAAAAGCCCTGCAAAAAACAAACAAACGAAAAAATTTCATTAGCACAAAGTGACAGCTCGCTTTTATCTGGCGGAGCCGCTCGGATTGAACTCGGCTCTTCGTTGTTTGTTGTGAGCATAATGAACTGCACAGGCATTTTCCTCTTCTTCTGACACGGACAGTACCAGATTCCTCCTAACAGTCAACAATAACGATGAAAAAGCTCGCCCTGCGTGTGTAACAGCAAACACATCAATTATTCATTTTTGTTAGCCTTATTATCTCCCCTCTGCCGACATTAAATGCTGCGCGGTATTTGAAGGCAGCTAATGATCAATGGGCCTTGAAGCCTGCGAATGCAGTGAGGTGTGTGACAGTACTGATTATATTTACACCTCATTCCCCTAAATATAGACTATGTGCTGTCCTGCTAGTCGGGATGAATACGGTGTTAGCGTGGAGATGTTGCCTGGCGAGGTGACAGCAGTGGAGAACAGTGCTTGCTCATAATGAGAGGGCTGGTGAGGAAGGGACTCAGGGGTGGGGGTGGTGGGGGGACGACAGGGGCCTGTATGCATCATTTCTACCTGCTAAGCAGATGTCTATACCGCATACGCTCTCTCACATGTTGCAGTGTTGACATACCCTGAGGAAGTTGCTGTAGATATATGCAGGATATGCAGACAACCTTTTTGTTGATACAGGAAGCAGATAAAACATGCAGGATGTCTAAAATAACAAATCGAGGCAGAAAGTTGTGATCACGTTTCTCTAAAGATGGCCCTCTTTGCAGCAGGCAGTACTGTTCATTTCATTTGACTAGAAGTTAACCTTGTATTCTCAGGGCACTGAGGCTAGAGTCTTCTCAGGCAAGTCTTTTAATTCTAAGGAAAAATCCCATTTGCCACCAAAGCTCGCACTGGTGCGTTACGCCTGCACTCAAATTAAACTTGTTTTCATTTCCAATAATAATTTCAGAGCAGCATCTCGTCCTTGATGGAGATCTCGCATTTTGCCATGTTTAATTTTCACCCTGAATTCGCCACTTCTTCGCCAACTCTAAGGTTCCTCTTCGTACATGTTCATTTGTTTTCCCGTCTCCTCTTCGCTTTCATTTCCCCATTTCTGTAATTCTTTTATTTTTCGATTTCCTTTATTTCTTGTCTGGCTAAATCACATCACCCCAGCCCCCCCTCCTCCTCGATAAATAATTTGGGGTGATGCGCAGAGCCGTCAGTCATTGGGGCGCGCGCGGCGTGGGCTCTGCCGTGATGCGATAACCGCTCCCATCTCTTCGCTGAGGCATGGAGATTTATTGAGCCGCGATAAGTGACGCGCTAGCCATCACACTCAGCCAAATAGACTCCCCTATGCGTTTATTCTTATTGCGGCAAGAGATGCAAAATGTCTCCCCAGAGGGCCCAATTGCTGCCAAAGAGGCCTGGCAGCCTGTATGTGTCATTACTTTCTATTAGATAAAGAAGGAAATGCGGCTCACTGGGACTTCGCCGATGATGGCAGTCGTTTGTGTGAGTGACAGAGCATCACTCACTGGCAGCCCTGAAGACGACTCGCAGGCACAGGCCCGTCTTACGCTGTCACATTTTTTCTCCCCTATTTAGATGTTTTCCTTGTCTTAGCAGAGTTTCGAAGTCATTATGGATCAAAGGGCTTTCAGGCTGCTGTTAGAAACAGTGCGGTAGTGTGGAAGCAGCCCTATCACAGGCTGTCACGCCTAACGCACACTTTCAGACATGCTCCGCTTTCGGGCTTCAAATTGATGTGCACATTCACTGTTTGATAATAACTATGTAATAGATATATGTAATAAAATGTTGCTCTTAATAAACCACACAGCACTGCAACTTTGCACACATGTAAATGTGTTTTGCATGTGTGATAATGCTTTGACATTAAACAAAACATCCCACACCCCGCTGACGGTACATGTTTGACTTCTTCAGGATTGATTGTTATGTGGCTTGATGTGTTATGCGCTATGTGAAGGTGTAAATATGTGTAATCAGGTTTGTGTATTTTGTGTATAAACAGGAATGTGCAAAGACCCTTCATTTTTTTCAAAACACTTTCTTAAGACAGGTGAAAGTCAGTGAAAAATAAATGGTGGAAAAGAGTTTCCAAAACTAGAGAAAATGTTTTCATTCCAAAGGCCTTATTTATTAAGTTATTCATTTTCTGTCTCAGGACAAAGGTAACCACTAATGCCTTACTGAATATAATACTACATCTAACAGGACTATATTTGTCCACTCTTTACTTTTGTGAGTTGTCAAAACTAGAGATACAAATGTGTTGAAAGACCTGGAGGACATGGGACTTCATGCAAGACCTGGTAGACAAATAGAACTGACACCATCAACAAACTGTCCTGTACTGTACAGTTTAAAACGTTCATTTTTGAGAGAGAAGAAAATCAAGCTCCTCTGTTACATCAGATCAAATCCACAGGTGTTTCTGTCCGTTGTTCCAGTGCCAGAGGACAACTGAATGATATGGGTCTGAACTGACGTGCAGCTGTTTAAGAAGTAGTTACCAACAATAGGACAAAGTTTGCAACTCAATAGCCCACAAGTTGGCAACAAAGAAGCTGCTTCCAAACAATGGACTGACTGCTACAGACTTCAGCATCACTGAATGTATTTTGGATTACTGGAATTGGTGAGAAACATGAATTGCAACCAACATCTAAGACTGAACTTTTAACATGTGGAAAAGCACCCCTGCAGATTTGTTTAGAAATCTCCAGAAAACTCGATGTGTACCTCTAAGCCTTTTAACTCACAGCTTGGCTTGACGCACCATTCTTCAAATGGGTTCTTGACTCACATTTTTCAAGCAGCAATTGAAGCACTTAGGCAAGCACTAAGCCAAGTACTTACTAAATGCATGGTATTGTACTTAAGGGCTGGTTTGACTGGAAATTAAATAAATCAAGACTCTCTGACTAATGCTCCATGTTCTTCTGCCACCTTTGCACCCAGACCTTCTCTCAGAGATCAATTCAATATCTGCAAAAGAGAAACATGGCATTGCTGAAGAGACATACATTCAGTTTAGGATTATGACTATGGGGTCCTCAAACCACAAATGTCAAATATTAAATATGAAACTGGCCATTCCTTTCTGGTCTGTACATCAGATCTGTTTGATTAGAAGTCCTTCCACGTCTTTAGTATTTGTGAACACTTCCCTCCGATATGAACTTGTTGAGCAGAATTGTGACTGGTCAGTAAGTCAGTTGGCTGCACTGATTGAACAGTCCTGGACAGATTGGCCTTCTGGTTCATTCGTCACTAATGTGTGACATTGTTTCTGCCCATCCATCCACCTGCAGTGGAGCAAATCCCTTTTCATTAAATATTCACATGGCCGATGTCCGTAACGATTTCCTGTCGCTTTGCGTCTGTGCAGCTCATTCTTTCCCTCCATTTTCCTCTTTGTCAAATGCTATTGAAGTCAGCATCAAAAAGAGATGGCTTTTAGCTCTGTACTTACAGGAGGTTAAAATCAATGCTGTCATAGATGTGGTGAGAGATACAGTCAGTATACACACTGCACACATCAAGCTTGACTCTTTCCTGATGTCATTTAATACCATAGTAGCCTGTCCTGGCTTCTGGAGACTCTCAGCATCTCAGTGAAGCAAACAGTACTCTGGAAGGAGGTTTACTTATGGCACAGAGTCATGATGGACAATCAGAAGAAACATGGTTATTATTGTGTTGAAGAAGAAAGAAAAATAAAAAGCATTTTCAGCACTTTGAAATATGACTACAAAAAGATATTCACCTTACACTTAACTATACCACAGTATAAACACAATACCTTACACATACAGGCTTAAATAAAACAAAGGGAATCAAATACAAACACAGAAATAACTAAAAAGACATTTTAAATGCTTGTGAAGGCGTGGCAGAAAGAGAGAGACATTGAATGAGTGTAAGTTAATACACAAAAACCATATTTCTTTATGTAATCATATCACACAAAAACTCAACAAAATTCAAGTTTAGGTCTCAAATTAAATGTCACTAGTGTACTGATGGAGATATGAGGATAATAGCAGATAATCCACTCATGTCTTCAGAAGACCCTTCCCCTACAGTTTCTCTTTAAATTCTCTTTTAACACCCCGGCAATCATCAGATTCTTCCGCTCGGGCAAGTGACCCAAATACCATCGACTATACAAAATGTCGTTCTATATGTTGTGTGCAATTACACATTTAGACTAGAGAGGTCTCCAAATCCACTCATCTTACCTAGTGCAGCTCTAAAGAAAGCAGTTTTGTTGATGTAATATACTTTGTTTGTGTGCAACCTCTTGACACATTTATATCATGGGCATTTTGTGCAGTATATGACTGGTCTATGAATCTAACAAAGATGATAAGCTGGGGTGGTGGGAGAGGTCTATGATGGGTGGGGATGGTAAAAGTGGGAGATGAAACATGATGTTGTTGGTTAATATTATTTCCCGCTGCCTAGTGGTGATGTAATCAAAACATGATGCATTGTGCTTAATATGACAAGGGACATGAGGTTAAAAGGTCAATTTTGATCTGAGGTTGTTTTTAACTCTTGTGACTACTCACAGCACCTCTGACTTAATATAATCATAACAATGTTCATATGATTTCTGCACAATTCTCAGTCAGGTCCAGAGCTCCTAACAATCTCAGATAGTGCTGACTGATTTCTAGACTAAAAAGGACTAGTTGTTATCCAGGTCTCAAGAATTGGTCCTTTTCCTGGCCTTGTGGTATCCTGAAAACAAGAAGCTTAATCAGTCTTAATCAATATGTATGGAAGCACAATGACTAAAATAGTTCACAATGGTTCAGGGATGGAGAAGTACAGAGAAAGTATATACGTAAGTGAAGTGTGTGTATGTATATATATATACACAAAATTATACAAGTATGGCTACTATGTCAAATTGTTAGTAAAGTAAAAGTGGAGGAATGGAGCCAAAAGTAGCAGCATAATAATCAAACAGTATTAAGATTTAAACATACATCTACTTAAAAGTAAAAACTAAACATTTTAGCAACTACATTAAAAGTGTTCTTTGCTTGGTTGTGTATGATGAGAGATTCGTGTAAATTTGTGTATGTGTAAGCAGTTTAATTTTAAACAGATTGATATAACCTTGGCTAGATAAAAACATTAAAAATAAATCTGTTTAAAGAGTTTATTTAAATAATATTTCCATTCTATTGAGCATTTGCAAAGCCAACTTTGTGGTTTCCCTAGGATGAATAGACCTGATCATTCCTCAATGGCATCTCCTTGTTCTTATGGGTCTTTACCTGGATTTCCGCAATGCTGAATGTAAGCTGAATTGAAATATTCCTGAAGAAGAATTCCACTGAAGAGATTTCACCTGAATGAATCTTCAGTCATTCATGGAATGCGGTTGAGTGGTTTCACCTCTGGCAAATTACCGTGCGTTGACCCCTCATGAGTAGGTTCATTAACTACGTTTTCTGTGGCTAACAGCCTCTGGGCACACTTATTCTTTACGCATTTGACAAATGGACAAATGTTTCTGCTCATCAGCTTTGACTCCACTAGTCTGCCTGTTTTATAGGCTGGCCACGGCTCTAGTTCAAATTGTGTCAGGCCATGATTCCACTAGGTTAACATCAGGTGACATTCCTTTCACTTGTGTTCGACAAGCTGAGGTGTAGTGTGATAGGCTGTGTTATGGAATGTGAATGATTCACCATCAGGATTGAGAGGTTCACGGCGTTCTTGACCATTACAGGTCTATTTCGAGCGTAACGTCATGCCATATTACTACCAAAAGGTATGTTTATGGAATTTATGGAATGGGTTTATAGAGGTAGGTTTTCCCAGCTGTACATTTATTGTTTTGCTTTCATTTTAACAATGCCTAATGTTGCAAACATCTGAGTAGTAATTAGCCCTTGGCTGTTGAGATGCTGTTACTCTGTTGTATTTTTTTGTGCGGATTGCTGTTTCGACAATCTGACACACAGAAGTGTGTGCTTTTATTGTTAAACTGCTTTTGTTTTTCAGCTAAATGAATCAGGTGTTGATTGTTTTCATGCTGAGCTGCAGTCTAGCTCGTAAGTGAACAGAATCTCAATATGGCAAAGCATGATATCCCAGAGGGAGTTTATTCTTCCCTTTTATTTCAGATATATGCACAAAGAGATTAAACAAATATGCGAGTGTATTTGCTGATAATTAGTGGATAATGTGGGGATAATTAGTGGGAAGTTGTTTGTTGTATTTCCACAGAAGGGCCTTTTAACTAGAGTCTCTAAGGGGAACATACACGGTTCACTTTACAGAGGTGCATAAGTCTCATTTCTGAAGGGACAGTAGAACAGCACGATTGGTCAGGTTTAGAACTGTGATCATTTAGAGAAAGCACTGTTTACATGGTGTTATGTTACATTGGCTGAATCTTCATTTATTTCGTTTCCAGTCAAAACAGCCATTACGTACAAGCCATTCATTTTTCATGACACAAAAGTCTCATCAACAACTACATTATAATATCCATTTTTAGTGTTGCCACACGTTACCCTTATACCAGTATCCATTTGTTTCTTTTTATAGACATCCGCAGCCAGATTTTTACATACCTGAGACATCCATGAGCTAAAACATGTCCACCACAAAATAGAAACATTTAAGCCCTTACCATTTATTGCTTGTCTATTTGTTGAGTTTCCACACCTCCCATGTTCAGTCTTAGAGAACTTAGTTTTAGAAGTTGGTAGCATTTTCTGCTTATCCTGATGTAAATAATTCTGTGTGCATTTAGCTTCGTTGAGGTCTGGACCTGTGGCGTGATCAGTCCATTGTACTGAAGACACCAGCAGCTTCTTTGTTTGATTTCCAAATTTCCCTTTTGCCTATGACTACATGTCTTTTCAAACTCATAGCTTTGAGTCTGGACAGAAACACCTGTAAATTGTTTCAGATTTGTAGTAAGAGAGGAGCCAGAGATTCTCCTTTCTCTCAAAGATCAAAGCCTTACTGTTTGTGATGGTTTTGGTGGTCTACCAGGTCTTGCACAGTTGTTAGAAGTTCCATTTTCTCTTAAATGTTTTTGAAAACTTTTGTTTTTTCACTCGTCGTCTTTTGTCCTCCTTTAGCAAGTGGATTATCTTATATCTGGTCTCATCAGAGCTACCTTCTAAAACAATAGTAGTTCCTTTAATGAGAATTCTGCCTGCCAGTGAAATGAATGAAGGGTGGTCTCTGGCTTTGGCGCAGTGCTGTAAATGTAATTTATTGATTATTCACTGTTAGTAAAAATCAAGCATAAATTTTAAATGCATCACAGAGGTCAATAAACTAATTTAGTAGAATCGCAGGGCTATGTTTTGAGGTTTGTTTATTTAGCTTCAACATGTTTATTTTTCTCCCCTTTAATTTTCTTCTTCCTCTCTCTTCATGTGAAAACTTACAATCACCACCTGAATACAGATGAATATTGTTTCTTGTTGTTGTTGTTCTTGTTTTTCTTCCACAAATACAGTAGGACAAAATGCATTTGCACTTGTAATAATAATAGTCATAAATATGAATGTGAGATGCCCGTGCCTCGAGGACAGTGTTGTGATTCTCCCTCAGAGATGCCTAGAGATGCCTCTTACAATAGCATTTTAGCACATTTATTACCGTCTGTCGAGTGCTCCATAACCACTGATGTACTCTGATGCCACTGGAGAAAGTGAAAGCGGCATCTGAAGGAATCTATTTGGCATCTCTGCTCTTTTGTCTGCCATTCTCTCGGAAAAAAGGGCTGGGAGCCTTTGTATCCTCCTCTCTTGTTCTTCACCTCCAGTTCTCAGTGCCTCTTTTTCTTCTCAGTGCCCCTTTGCTTTGTCCAGGGGAATCATTACTTCTTTGGTGAATATTTCATACACTTCAATACCTCTCCTCTCTTTCACCTGACAAATACCCCCTCTCATCTGCCCACAAGCTCAGGAAATAAATAAAACACATCCTAGTGAGAAACCTGGACAGCCCTCTCTGTCAGGCTGAGGGTTCTTCCTTTCTGAAGAGCGAGCCCTCCAGATTCCAAGTGTTGCCCAGAGTGACAATAGTATGACCTTTCATAAAATAAGATTTCTGAAAGGAAGATTTCTACTTCCCAAACTCTGCCGTGTGTGATAAGATGTTTTTGAAGTTGTTTTTTTATCCTCTCTGAACTGACCACCGTTTATTGTTACTTTCTTACTTTGGTGCTAGGCATGAAGGACACCGGGGGAAGACTGAGCCAGTCTGAGGAAAGATCCTGTCCTCACTCAAAGACAAATCACTTCAAAACTGCCCTGAAATTCAAGCATGTCACCCCTAGATAAGAGGAAAGCATAAAGTATATTTACTTGAACATAAGGATTTATTATTATTATTATTATTATTATTAATAATAATAATAATCCTACTCTAAGAGCATGTTAGAGCTAGTTTTCCACTAGCTGAAACAAACTCATGTTTAATTTACCTAAATTCCTACAATGGGTGTTTTTTTTTTCAGGTATATGGCAGGAGAAAGGATAGCCTAAGGGCTGTATACTACTTTCAAAGCCTTTGGAGATTTCCCATGTCCTCTCTTGGCTATCTCATATGCTTTTTCTCCCTGACCGGAGCTTTTGTTAGACTGCCCTTGGTCTTACATTTGTAGCTGTAATTATGAATGAGAGAAACAAGCTCTACAAACCATCCAAGACTTTTCTCTGTTTGTCCTTCTGCTGTTGAGTTAAACATCAGTGAATATTAACATAATGATTTGAAACCAGGGAGCTAATAACAGTATTGCAGAACATGTAATTTCAAAGTTCTTTACATGAATGACGGACAATATAATTAGCGCTGCCCATCTGCACTGTACTGTGGTGATGCGTTCTTTTACAGAATTCTCCTTTCTATGAAAGAATGATTTATTTTGGGTGCTCTAATACACTGATAAAAATTAATTTGCCAAAAAAGAGCAAGGCTGTGGAAGATCTATGTTTGATTACATAAAGGATGGATGGTCCTTGACAATGACAATTAATAAATAAGGTCTGTGAGTGTTAAAGACCTTATTTAGAAAACATCCTTATAATGTAAAGATTCTAATTAAAGGTTTTTTGGTAAATCAGTACGTCCAAGGGAAGAACCATTTAGAAACCATTATTCTTAAGAGTTAATTTACATGTTTAGTCTAAAAGTAACATCAACATTTTTCAGTTTTCAATTTACGTTGTTGTTTCCAACATCAGAAAAGAAATGGGATTGTGCCTCTAATTGCATATAATATTGCACTACATAAAGTCTTATTGGGACTGGTACATAAGTGTTACTGAAATGCTGTAATAGGCCTTGGGACTGTAGAGTCTACAGAGCTGGACTGAATGCCATATCATTGCTGTCAGAATCTTTTTCCAAGCCATTTTGGACAGGTTCTGTTTGATCATTCATCATGACATTTTACCCGAATGTAAAAGGTAACTGAAGTTTTCACATTATACAAAAATGTAGAGACACGCATTTGGTGCGATAGTGATGATGCGATATATACAGTACTGGATGCAAGTTTTGGGCATCTAAAAAAAGACGGGAGTGTAATTTATCTACGTATGTTTGAATGTATGGGACATATGTATAATACTCTCCTACGTCCTGGCAAGGAATAAAAACGAACATGCTTGTGTGTGTCTTGCAGCTGAGCTCATCAATGTTCTGTGTTCCTGAGTTGGTTTTTCATTAGAGTGTGTGTGATAGGGCCAACACAAGTGCCAGGCATGTTCCTCCAGCCAGCAGGCCATACCTCACTCTCTGCCTAGAAGAGAAGTTGCATACTGGGACACAGTAAGGCTAGAGGCCTGCTTCGTCTGGTGCTATTTTAGCAGGGCTGTGTGAAGGGTGTTGGACAGCCGCAGTGGTCGTGCACACGTGTTTGAGAGCTTGCTGTGACAGGGTGTTACAATGAGAGAGAGAGAGAGAGAGAGAGAGAGAGAGAGAGAGAGAGAGAGAGAGGGGGATAGAGAGTGCCTTTTTAAAAGAATGATAGCTCCAGGTAGAAATCGTCCCTTCAGGTTGCTCTCATAGCACAGGTTTTGGTTGTCATCCAAAGCCCTGTCAATGCTTGTGGCTGAAGTAACACCCGTCTGGTGTTAGAGTCGGGAACATGGTAGTGATAGTGCACCAAATGGCCACGTTTATGCATAATTCATTAATCCGGTTTAATTTGTTGTTATACTGTATGTAGTTGTATGATCCCATATCCACCAGATAAACTTCGTATGGTGGTTCTTCATTTGGTCGTTCTGTGATTAAACCTGCTGTGAAATGCAGGGAGACTTCTTTCAAAGTCTGTAAATGACCAAAAACAATTTCAAGCTCTTTAATTATATTGGATGTGGATTTAACTGTTTGACCCCCACGTCCCATCAGCTGTTTACTTTTCTTTATTTTTAAAAATGATCATCTGCTCATCCGTGTAAGATATGTTTACCAAAGTTCATAGTCCACCAACTGTGTATTTTCCCTCTACATGATACATACTGAGACCATCCTGAAGAGAGGGGGTGAGCGGGACTCTTGGGAATTCTTAGAGGTCGACATTTTAATACTGGTAATTACATCCCAATCTTCCTGTGTATCCACCTGTAAAATTATATTAGCCATGCGATTTCCCATGGTCGTATTGGGAGCAGCCCAGTGAGGAAGTCCTATTTTCAGTGTTTGATTATTTAATCGGAGGGTGATCTAAGGTCTCACGCATTTCTCAAGGTCATGGGAGTTTCCACAGAGAGCTCTGTGAATATCACAGGGAAATGAGGAGGGGAGTCTGGGATATTTGTTCACAGTCTTGTTCTAGGTGGGTCTGTATGCCTTCATGCCACATGAATGGAAATATGCTTTCAAAAGACCCCACAGTAAGAACCCCGTGTGACAGTGAAAAGAAGTGGTACCCAAAGACGCCCCACTTAATACAGAAACAGATATCACTTACCGCTATCTGTCTGCATATTTCATTTCAAAGAGAGGGGGGGTGTTAATGCCTAAAAGTCAGGCATAAATCTGAATAATGCAGCCTGTAAAATACAAAGAAGAGCACAGACAGCTGTGAATCTGAAATGAAGATCCATGCTGCATTACTCATTGACTTCAGTTCACAGCTTGGCCAGCAGCCACCATGTTGAAACTGGCACTGTTGTGTTAGATGACTGCCAGCTCATTTTAACAAGTGACAAAGAAACTGTGTCTTATTAGTTCACAGACTCTGTCTAAATTCTGGACCTCTGTAATGGATAATGTACAGCATTGAGAACAAATAGGGAAGTTGTTTTCCCATCTTTCGCTAGCGCCCTGTAATAGAAGCAGGTTAGCGTGTTCCTACTCTGAAAGCCAGCCAATACACTTCTGATATATTCTATATAGGTTGTTATGGGGGGATTTTTGTGATGTGTTTTAGTACAAACAGAACTTCCTATAGGTCCTTTCTTTGGATGTATGAATCCAGGAAAAAAAACTTTAACCTTTTTCTTGAATTATTGAAAAAAAAAAAAAATTATATATATTTATATATATATATATATATATATATATATATATATATATATATATGTGTGTGTGTGTGTGTGTGTGTGTGTGTGTGTTTATGCTGTGGTGGTTCCTCTGTGGCATGACTCTAAAGAACTCTTTTCTCTCTTTATCCTGTAGTAAAGCATCAGCACCCAAAACCATTATCATCAGATGGTCTAATGCAGTGCTGTAATGCAGTGGTCTAACCCTCCAGCCATACTGTTTCTCACCTGAACATTAGTGAAATGTAATTTAAGACCTTTTATCTTCAGACCTTCCCCCACCGCCACCTGTAGCAGTAATGTTCCTCGGCACTCTGTGAGGCAGCGCCTCGCCCAGAGAGTGCCAGTGCAAATGTGGGGTGGAATAAAAACTCTCTGGCCTCTGGTTCCTCGCCTTTACTCTTAATGAAGCGGAACTATTACCATAATTGTCCTGTAACTTCTGCTGAAAGGGGGGTGTGGGAGTGGAGTGAGGAATTCTCTGCCCGGTGATGAGTGAATGGTGAAAGCCCCCGGTCTGCCCTCCTGTCCCCGAATCCAGACGATCCCCCCTTTGTGTTACACTGAATGCAATCCCCACAGAAACCTCAGTCATAAACGGGCATGAAATCTGTGCCTCCTCCCTCTCTATAGAGCCTGTCCAGCAGAGTGACACTTCCACTGCCTTTTTGTCCTCTGCTTTTCTCACACAAGCAAAAGATCCGCGCGCACAATGGCGTCGAACTTTAACGTGTCCTACGTCGGTCAGCACGTTTCTAAAAAAATATCGTCCATTCAATTATCAGGTTATTTAGTTACTGCTCGCCGCTATCTGCCGCTAGTTTTGTGTACAAATATTGTATATTCATATAAATATTCAGGTATTCAGGAATATATATGCATATATATATATATGTATAGTGTTAGCGCTAACCTGATGAAATTACTTCATTCTGAGGGAAAAATCTCTTCTGTCCATCAAAATAAAAGAGAAGAGGTGAACGGTCTGTAGAGGGAGCTCTAATGTTAAATACCCCACCTGCTCCACAAACGAGCATAGACAGGCTTTCACTTCTGACCGTCTTCTCTGACACTTTCCTTAAACTAAAATGTGGGATCTAAAATGTGGGATCTCAGAGGGGAAAAAATGCCAAACGCCTTAAACACTGAAGACTTTCATCCGTTCTCTCATATTTTCTTTGCTTTGCTTAAAATGTATATGTCAAATTCCTGCTTTAATCTATAGCCTGTATAGAGTGTACACATACTACGTTATGAGCACTGAAAGCATAACTGAAAAGCTTACATATATGAGAGAGAGAGAGAGAGAGAGAGAGAGAGAGAGAGAGAGAGAGAGAGAGAGAGAGATACTAGATACATATTGTGTGTGTAACTATGTATGTAATATCTTTACGTACGTATTGTGAACATAAATATGTAGTTTCAATTGCTAGGAAAAATGAGAAAAATATGTTGTACTATATATATATATATATATATATATATATATATATATATATATATATATATATATATATATATATATATATATATATATACGTACATCATATTATATTATATTATATTATATATATTATACTTAATTATAGAGTACACTACATATCATTTTCTCAGATACCTAAAGCTTGGTTCCAATACTGTATGTAAGGTATCATCCCTTATATTATCACTACCTTCTTTATCCTACACGTGTAACTGAGTGTGTAATATGAGTCTGCTCATATTTTATTGACTGTGAATAAATCAACTATGTAAGCATACAGGAGACAAATGTGTGTGAGTCCAAAACACAGGCTGCTCGCTGGGGTTGAATAAAAGTGTGTCTTTCCTTTAATTATTTAAAATAGAGTTTTTGTACAATATTATTTTCAAGTAGGTAAAATTCATCTTACATTTACAAAACCATTCAGCACAGCCCGCTCCCCCGCGCACTGAACACCCGCTCGAGAACAGAACCGGTTTAATGCTTCAGCCGAACAGGACCTCCGGTAAAGGACACGTGGGTGAGCTCTAAAGGCTAATGAACAGATCTGGTGAGAAGTAACTACGATCAAAACACACCTCTAAAATCAGTCTGACGTGTGGTATGATGTGAGGACAGTGAGGTGGGAAATATGGAGATAAGGACTCCGCGCGCACATTCAGCCTAAAGCGGGATTTGAGCGATCGGATCTCATTAGTGCTCTTACTGAGGGAACCGAGTCTCTCTTCATATCTCACTGGCTGATTGTGACTGGCTGGATCGCCCTCGATCTGTTTTTCTCTCAATGACATAAAAACACACGCGCCCGTTAAAACCCGTTTAGAGTTTGTGATGAGAGAGGGACGCATGATCACGTGACTCTTATAAATAACCCAGGTGAGAAATGTTCATAAGTTAGCAATATAAACCTTTTACTCTGTTATAGTCTCATCTTAAATGGGAAGTGCTAGGCAGCATCCATCTAGTACAAATTTAATGTGTCGTTTATGTATAGAGAAAAATCAATAGACTGTTTTTATCATTCTCCCCAAACAAATGACTATTTTTATGCTGTGAAAATTATTACATTTCCATGACGAGGATGGAAAAAATATATATATAAAAACGGAAAATAAAAAAGTAATAATAATAATAATAATAATAATAATAATAATAATAATAATAATAATAATGATAATTGTGAGTTTATTGTCCATTTGAACCGGCTCATAAGACGTGAGTCCTGCTGTCCACGTGCTGGTTAGACACAGTGCCGCTGGCCGGGTGTTTAAGTCCCAGGTAATGGTTACTCAAAGCCATGTGCTGGGCTGAAAAGGCCATTTTGGTCCAGCTGTGCAGGTTCCCAACCGAACCCGGGAGCGCTGGCCCGTGGTTCCTGCTCAGCAGTGGGGACTTTTTCGGGTTGTCCGGCGTGGTCGCGGTTTCCGCCAAAGACCAAATTTTGGGTTTCTGTGGTGGGCTTACATTGCCCAGGGACTCTGCTGCTGGCACTTTGCTGTGGTCAACCCGCTCCTCCTCTGCTCTGCTGTCCTTCATCACGCTGTTGATGAAACTTTTCTCGTGTCCTTGCGTGTCCTCAAACTCCTCCGAGTCGCTTCTG
>JAMWET010007658.1:840000-897500 GCA_024036415.1 Prochilodus magdalenae | reverse complement strand
ACCTGCGTGGGGCTATGAGCCTAAATAAGCACTCCATTACCGCAGGGCTTCTGACTGCAGAGTTGTTATGCCAAGATTAGTGGCAGCCAATCTGACCTGTCAACATTGATTTGCACGCTGGAATCACTTGAAGGAGGGGGAAAAGAGAGAAATGGTGTTTGCAAATTAATTGAACATCCCTCCCTCTCCTCCTATCTCTTTTTCTCCTGCTTCTCTCTCTCTTTCTCTTCCTCACTCACTCCTCTTTCTCCTCTCTCTCCAACCTTTTCTATCATTCTTTCACCTCTCCCCTGTATCTCTCTCTCTCTCCCTCTACACACTCTCTCTCTCTTTCTTTTCCTATCATCATTTCTTCTCTTCTCCTCCCTCAATCTCCTTCTCTTTCTCTCTCTCTCTTAGTCTCTCTCCCCTTCCCTGTCCCTCTTCCTCCTTCCCTCTCTCTCTCCCTGTCCCTCCCTCTCTCATGCATCTTAGCAGGCAAATGGCTGATTGAGGAATCAATACCCTCTTTTCCCTCTTAGCCAGGAGAAACAGCCCCCTTATGGCACACAGAATGGATGGCTTCACAGCCAGTTAGTCTTAAGTAATAGATACATTGCGCTCAGCCAGGCTGAAGAGATAGCTCATTTTGCCCCTCTCCTCTCGTCCCGGGCCCCGATTACTCCCTTTACACACACCCTGCACATTCTCTTCTTCTCCCTCTCTCTTCCCTCTCCCAAAGTCGCTGAAAAAGGATGAACCTATTTCCCTCCTTAATTCTAGCATAAGCGATTTCCCTTTGCTTAAGGGTTACGGGTTAATAAAACACACACCCTGCCCTGTTTGTTTCCCTCTGAAGTTTAGTAGCTGACCAACCAAGCTTGTAATTACAATATTACAGAAACTGGCCTCAGATCTGTATATAAATCTCCCCATCCAATTACAAGATGTAATAATTCTGCACTCAAGCTGGTAATGAGCTCTAATGCCTGTGCTGGAGCTAATCCCCATCGGATGCTGCAGAGATCAGATGTTGGCTTTGTAATTAGACTGGCAGAAAATCATTATTTCATGTTCAAATAGAAAATGAGGTTGGTGGGGAAGTTAATTTCTCTCCGCTCTGTCAAGCATGGACAAGAATTTAATGATTTAATTACAGTTGTAAGCTCTTTGGATCAGACTTAAATTGAGCTGGGTTTCTCTCTCTCTCTTTTTTTCTTTCTTTCTTTTCTCTTTCATATGATCGAGGAAAGGGGCAGGCACAACAAAGCTTATGACACAAGTTCAGAATTAGCAGGACCACCTAGTCATTTGGAAAAGAATATTAACCACACTTTGTTGCATCTCTCATCAGCTGCTTTAATAAATAATACTACTCCAGAGCTTTTCTTGCTGATTATAGTGCCAAGACAATTACTAGAAATAAAATCAATTATAAATCTGCTTTTGCTGTTTGTATTAATGTTATTCATATTTGCTCTAATGTTTTACTAAGCAAAAAATTGTTACTGATCAAAAGAAATAGAAGTGACCTGAAATAACCTGAAAAAATAGTCCCAGTGGGACACTGCAGAACCAGTAGCTTCTAGCTTCGCCTTGTTCAAGGGTGACTAGGCCTGTAGCTGCCCTATGACTTCCAGTTTTATAATAAAAAAAAAAAATAATAATAAATAAATAAATAAATATATATATATATATATATATATATATATATTTATAAATTCTAAAAAGAAATATATATATATAGTATAAATAAATATATATATATATGTGTGTGTATATACACATATGAGAACATGAGTTACATACATACATACAATATACATATAAAAATATGACATACATATAAATATAATAGAACCGATTATTTTTACTAATCATTACAAAATATTTTTATAAGTATGTAAAATAGTATATTCTAAATCTAAAATTAGATTTCATATATAAAAGCTCTGATATATCAAACTATATTGCCTCATGATGTCCATTGTTTGACAGCCCAGCCAGCAGACACACACAAAAGCATCCACTCTCATTTGGTCCCTTTAACCTCTCTTGGTTTTATCAGTGGACAGAGTTGACTGTCAGTTGTCTCCTGGTCAGTGCAGGAATTAGGAAATCTTTTGTCTCCTGTGGTCTCATATTCCCTGCCAGTATTTTTGCTATGTTGACATCTGTCCACACCAGTCAGATAAGAATATGTAAGTTGAATTTAAATATTCACAGGTTTCATATCTGTCACTCAAAATGACAGACCACCCTCTGCCTGTTACATATTCACAAATGACCCTCACCATCCCATCCCCCAAGAACAGCTTGCATAGGAAAATGAATGCTATCTTTTAGGGATACCGTAGATATGCAGCTTTAATGGACAGTAAAAGGGCTGCATCTCCAGGTGCCAAGTGGGCATCATTACTTTGTCTGTCTTCTAATGTTTATTCACAAAATGCTGATACATATTGTTTACTCACGCACATGAATATGCTAAGTAAACAGGAAGCCAGTTGGTGAGCCATTGCAACATAGAGGATTAGACAGCAGCTTTTTTAAAAACAGTCTTATGCAGTCACATTGTCTAAACTTGTTATTCCTGCATTGTTTGAATGAGTTCACCAAGTGACAGCTCTGTGTTTTGGTACTGCGGTGTTGATGCATGTCTCCAAACAGCTGTGTCAGTTATTTAACAGTATGTATGTTCAGTCTTCAGTTCAGATTTCCTATGTATGTGTGTGTGTGAAAGAGTGGGAAAGAGAGAAAGAGAAGAAGAGAGAACACACTTATCTAAGGATGTGTTCTCCTGTTTACAATATATATTCCAAACAATTTCCATAACTGTAGCCAGTCCTGTCAAAATGCACCTGAACGACCCAGATTTGCCTTTTAGTGGCTAACAATGCCTAGCTAGCTAGTTAACTTCTGTTACCTTAAGCAAGCAGTGAGCCTTGCCACAGTTATTATTCCCCAGCTCTTTAGCCTATGATGCCCACATCTTCTAATCAGCATACTTTAGATTATTGTGTTATGAGTATATGCAAGTGTTATGCAATACAACACCTTCTATATTTTTTTTTGTCAAATAGTCAAATAGTAAATATTCTAAATATTATTGTAAATATTAATGTAAATATTATAGTAATTGTTCATTAAGTTCATGCATGACATTTAATTGTAGGTCTTTGGTCTAGATCATTAATTTTTAACTTGGTCAAAAGTGAAGAAAAAACCCAGATAGTAAAAGGATAGTGAGCCAGTGATGGCCCACTGCCAGTCCACTGGCCTTTTGCATCAGCCACTCGTTTTATTCTCTCAGTGTTTTATTTTTGTCAGAATTTGTTTTCCAAAATAAAGAACTAAGTTCATTTAAAGTCAGTTTGAGAAGATTCAAAACTAGTTGTGGACTACAGTCAGCGGGGCGCTGACCTATATATATATATATATACATACATACATACATATACTAAAGTTTAATGAACGGTAATGGAGAAATGCAAAAGAACAGGTATAGACTAAAACCCTTTGGTCACACCTGCAATCAGGGATGAAGCTAGGATGTCCACTCACACCTGCAATCAGGATGTCCAAAAGGCCTAGAGTAATGTCTCTTCTACTAAAGTTGCATCATTTTGGGAATGAAACCATGATTGGCTGATTCCACCTTTAGCTCCTAATCATGCTGGTGGTTTATCAGACATGTTAGGCTTTCAGCTCATCTTATGACCGATCACAGATCAACACTTCTAACTCTGTAAGTTAGACTTAACTGTTATGTTTCCATCGTTATGTCTTCTCAGGTTCCTCACTGATTGATTTACATTCTTAATTAGAAGCTTATAATTCTTATTCTTTACTATTAATGTAAAAACAAAAGCTGCAAGCAGTAGATTCGCCAATTAATATTAGTTATAAGCATGTAGTCTATGAGGATATTAGCCAAAAACAGTTGGACTGACTATCATTATTAAAATCTACATGGCCATAATAGGCCACACAAATAAACCATCTCAAACATATGTTTTTAAGTGCAGGGATCTTTCAAAGCAAAGGAAGTGTGAGAGTAAGTACGCCCCATGTGTGTGTCTGGGCAATGTAAGAATGTAACAGGTCAGTGAGACGTGGTCTGGCATGCAGGTGAACGCCACATGCTCCACGATTGCCTTTATGGCCACTGTCACTAAACCGTCAACTCATAGCAGCTTTCTCTTACAGGCTGACTGTGTCAATTTGTGTTAATGTCTGTGTATTTCCAGCGGACTACCGGGGTGGGGGCAGGGGGGAGACAGGGAATCGCACAAAAATCTTTAATGGGCTCCTCAAATAGATATCAACATAGTTGTACATCCATAACTCACCGAAAGATCCAATTTCTTAATCTCACCAGTGAACTTCCATCGGCTCTACACAGTTGTGATGTCTATTTGCTTCTCATTCAGGGTAACTGTTTCAAGCGGATCTTTCACAGCATGATATATTCACTTCTAATGACATTCAGTATTACAAGAATACAAAATCCTAAATAGATAGTCTAACATAAGCTTTTAGGTCAGTGTTACATGCCAGTGGGTGAAGTGATTTGCCTAGAGAGTTTATTTTAGATATAAGGGGTAAACAAGTGAATGACATCATGTTTTCATTTATTGAGAATTTTGAGTGTGTAAGTATGTTTGCATGGAGGGCCTATTCATTTCTGTCTTGCCTCTGTGTATTACAATATAAGCAATGAAAATAGATGGTCATCAGTCCACAGGTCCAATAAATGAATGCATTACAATACGATGCTGATCCTTCAATACGCCAGGAACATGCATTGTAATGTAAAACATGCTCAGGAGGAGAAAGGCAATTATAATTTTAAGAGAATGATTACAATCTGAAATGAATGCTCCCCTCCCCATGCACACACACACACACATACACACACACACACACACTCCTCTGCTCTGGTCACTTCTTTTTTGCAAGAGGAAAAGATTAATCTCTTCCAATCTGCGGACAGGATAATCAGGCCTGTCCCTCACACCTGGTCTTCCTGTGGCTGCGGCCCTGAGCGAAAGACACAGCTCAGTAATTAATGACTCTAACCCTTGGGCTGACACACTGCAGACAGTAATGGATTGGGCACTATCAGCACTGACCATCCGTTAGTCCGTGGGAAAACATCAGTGTGCCGGACGTTGACAGGATTGAGTGAATCTTCATGAAATGAGGTTTTGAAGAGCCACGCTGGCCTAGATGAATGGGCGGTGGATGGCGAAGCAGGTCATGTGCTGGTTAGGAAGTGTGTGTCCCATAGTAATCTGGCTTCTATAAAGCCTTGGAAGATAGAAAACGTGCCACTCACCTATGTCAACCTCAATGTTTAATTTATCTTTACATTGTAAAATATTTTATTACTTACAAGAACTCCAATGCAAACAATATGCCTTCTCTGTTCCCACAACTTCTCATAAACACCCAGGGGTGGAGGGGAGGATGGGGCGGGGGGGTTGGAGAGGTAGGGGTAAACATTAGCATAAATGCATTAGAATATGAATAAAACTGAGTTCGGTGTTCTCTTTCACTGAGGATTAATATATATTCATACTGCAGTTCCCAGATCAGGCTCACTACCCAACAATCCACAGCTATTAATATTTAAATGCTGTTTTTATTTAAAGTCAATACTCTGCATGAACCGTTTATGCCACAGTGATATTAAAGATCTCGATAAGTTTCTCCCGAGAGCTGCACTTGAGTGGCTGCATCCTGCCGGCTGTTGTGATCTGTGAAATCCAATTTAACAAAAAAGCAGCCTTATTTACAGAGAAGCTGCAGATAAACATACCTGAATGACTTCTGTCCAGAAGCATTTAGCTCGAGAGCTTTGTATTCGGCTTTTTTTCTTTTCTTCCTTTCTGTGATAATTTTCTCTTTGGTTGGAAGTTGACTTCCATCAGAACATTTACTTCCTTTATTCCAAAAGAGCTGTTACCATCGACTGTATCGCACACAAATTGATATCTGAGCGGAGGTCAAAATCTATTTAAACTGGCTTCTAATACCCTTGACCATGATACAGTATATCAAGCATGGGCATTCCCAGTCGGAGGAGGAGTAGAAAGAGGAAAAGAGGAGCCATATTTCCTAACAGACAGAGATACCCCATCTTCATTTCCCTTACTGAGCAGGCTCTGAGCTGATTAGCGCTAGCCGCTCTTTATGCTAAAGGGACAGAAATGCTGATGGTGCCTGCCTGGTCCAGGCCTGGCTAACAGCCTCTATAAGAATCTCATTACTCTGTATGTACTGGACAGCCGAATCACCATAAACCGCCATAATTACCACATTACACTTCACTTTATTACCATCTCCCTCCAGATGCAGGTAGCACCAGCTACTGATATGGACACCCCACCACACCACTCCCTCCCTCTCACAACGCCCATGCATTTACATACAAATTGAGGATTTTTATATTTATTTATTCGTATTAATCAGTCCCGTGGCGGGAATCAAGCAGCGGCACTCCATCAGCGTTTAAATACATTTTGGTGACATTTCTCCCCTGCTTTAGTATGATAGGAGTGAGCAGGGGGATAATGTAGCCATGATTACTTTTTCCATTGAGAGGACAAACGCTTTCATTTTTCCTGTCATCCTGAATAAGTGTTAAAGAGGGTTTAGGGCCCTCGGTGTGTGCTCGGTATGCAGAGTGAGTGGAGCACGGTGATGGGCGTATTAAATAACCATTAGTGGCGAGGCTCAGAGCCATTACCAACTCTCCCCTCCTCCGAATGGATCCCAGCGTTCAGGCCCAGAGGAGGCAGTGCTTTGCTTTCCCCTCCGTCTCCCTCATATCTCACCTTCTCCAGCATCGGTCTGACATATCTTCCCTTAAGCAGCATGCGCTGGTCATTTCTTTATTAGGAAAAGTGCCTAACTGGTGATAACAGGCATAAAGTCATTAGCGCCCTGATTTCTCTTTTTTCCGCAGTCACTCATTACTATTACCAGCTTGTAATTATGGACAGTGTAGTCTGCAAGTCAAAACAGCGACACAGAATTAAATCCTACTCTGTACTAGCACACAGCGGACTTGAAACCAGACAATGAGTCTTAGATTAAAGTGCAGAATGACATCTTTAATTATACATCTTTATTCTATTACGCCATCCGCTGCATGACCATGTCCGACCATGGCCTGCCGTCCCTAAGCTCAACAGTACAGAAGCACTTTCAATTTCTGAATTATTTATGGCTCTTTTAGTACACAAACAGTCATATCACTGTACACAAGCCACATTTAGGATATTCTGACATCTTCTTTAAAGAGCTCAGGGATGAGTTTGTGCATGATGTCTTTCCATGAAAACTCGCATTCTCTGAAGTTTCGCCACAGTTCTGACCACCCAGATTAAACAAACAGCTATCACCAATAAAGCATCACCACAGACAAGGCTCTGCCACTTCATGTAAACAGTTTTATAGGGGAAATATGCAATCAGAGCAGTAACCAATCAGTCATGATCTGACGCTACTCTCAGTAATCAGCCTCTGGCTGGAATCACAAGTGAGCGATCACTGCCTAAAAGCTGAACATAAGTCTTGTTTGTTTTGCTTAAGTGAGCAGCCAACACTGGCTTTGTGCATTAGGAAAACCTTCAGATGCCACCTAAGAAAGCCTCTACAACAGCACAACAGTGTATTCCAGTATTGTTTGTTCCATGTCGTGCTCTCTGTGGATTTCTGTAACATGGTAACTGAAGATTTAAACCATGTTCAGCAGAGGAAATAAACAGCATCAGGAAGAAAACATACAGTATTTGCCTCTAACGAACTGAAATTACATATAACATAATGGTCTCCCAGTGTGAACCTGTATTTAACTGCTAAATAATGCTATTATGTTTATTAATCTTGGTAGAACTAAGACTCTAATCATTTGCCAAGTCCATTTCCACATTGCTGTAATGAGCAGCACTGTTTGAAGCAGGCTACATGATGAGGTAAGTATCAAAGTAACTATTAATAATGATTAATTACTAACATTTGCTATATTTTAGTGATGTTTGTCATGAAAGCAAAATATGTTTCACATGTAAATAAACACATGTAGTTCTTCTACACTTCACATGTTAAAATGTGGAATTACACGTGAACTTGTAAACACCTACTTTTTGTAAACATTGTGTGACTTTTCTGTAAGCGTAGCTCTGAGTTCTTATTCCTGCTACTGCTAAAGTATGTTTGCTTGTTACCCAGCCAAATGTTGTTCTCTCAATGTATCACCACATACCTTTTTACGCTAGCAGTTTGCCATCCCAATAAAATAGCTGGGTCTAACGTGACCACCGCACTGAAAAGATTCTGGCTACACCAGAATCTTACACTGTTCACATTGATGGGAATCACATTCAGGTATCCACCTCTATCGCTCAGAAGGTACACGAAATGACTGCAAAAATGCTTCACTGAGTAATTACAATAGTTTTGAGATAATTGTATTTTGAATATATAGGCAGGGCAGATCAAGGCAAAATTCAACCCACAAATGCATCTTTTCATATTTGCCACTACATTTGCATCATCAATATTATATATAAATACTCATATATATAAAGAAACATGTGTGTTCACTGGAAGATTTGGAAAAAAAATACAATTCCTATGTAATGTTATCATTGCAACCTGTGGTTCTTATTACCAGCACTGGAACAGAAGAGACTTTAAGCATTTTTCCAACGCATTGGTTCACATCAAACCTCTTTGCATGACTGTTTACATCTTTACTGAATAATTAAATTATGGTGTAATTTTCAGAAATTAGTTGTAAATATTTAAGTACTTAAGAAGGTAATCAGAATTATGCATTAGCCATTGTTCATGAGCTAAATGCCAAGGATTAATAGCAAGCTCTTCCTGTATTTACAAAAAAACATTTAGTTTTAGCATATTCCAGTTATGTCTAAAGCTGCTAATGCTACTGATGTGCCACTGGCTAGTTCTATTTAGAGAAATCTGAGGTGCTAATTCATTTACTAGCACTTCCTATATCCAGAATATTTGCCAACTTCATCAAAATACTGTCTGTTATCCAATCATGCATGCTAGATGTTTGAGGGAAGTTAGGGGGCTGTCATCTCTGGCATTAACTACAGCTGTGTGAGTACAAGGCTAAGACAGGATGTGGACTCTCTCTCTCTCGTTAAACTGGTAATTCTTAGCGCAAACAGCAGCGAGGGAGGGAAAGCAATTATTTTCCTTGCGGCGTTCGTCTTTTGTTGGTAATGAAGGGAAGGAAGGCGGGATGAAGGAAGATCACGGTGAGCGAAAGCAGAGCGGGGGGTAGGGGGGCTGACACAGTCAGTTTAAATGACCAGTCACTCCAGGAATGTGAGGAGGGCTTGTCAAAGCCAGGTGCTTTGGTTTAAGGGTCAACTGAGAACAGCACCCTGTGTTTGTGTGTTCAACAGATCATACAGATGCCACGGCTGACCATTTTTCTTTTCTCTCTCAATAAGCATTCCTTTTCATGGTGGTAATTTCTAATAGATCAGAGGCGAGTTGTCAGCTGCTCCACTGACCAAGACCTGCAGTCAGCTAAGCATGATGTCTTCCAGTTATGGGTGATGCACTGAAGAAAGTGATATGTTGATTTACTTGATTTAAATATAAAAAACATCACATTGATTAAAGTTCACATCTTCTTACATAACATAAATTAGATTTACTCTTGTCACTGAATAATTAGTAGCAACTGAACAATTTAGTCTTAACATTAACCCTTAAAAGTACCGGGCCCTGTGGTGGTTCTGGACCTCCTAACACCTATAACAACATTTGCATCCCTGTCAATGTAATTACTATTACAATGTAATAAGGGATTAATTACTATATAATAAGCTGAAAGTAAAAAAATCCCACCTTTTTCATGTGGAAATGATTTGTAAGTGATTCAAGCAAATGCAGTCTTTTTTTTTTCAACTGCGCCTAGCACAGCTGCTGTAGATTTAGTGTTCTCGTTAAATCTAAACTGTGAATGTTCTAAGGGAGCTGTTAACAAGCACTGCGGCAGCTACTTACAGTACAGCAGCTCACAGGCTCTGAGCAGACTCTCTGCAGCAGTTAAGGCGACCACTGCAAACGATAATCCTAATTTCTGCTTCGAGGCTGCACTTGGCTTTCTTTGGCTCAGATCTGGCTATAGATATGATGCGGCGCATTAGTTCCACTAACTGTTATCTTTGCCTTTGTCATGCAAAGAGGGTGCGACGGCCTCGAGGCACAACATTACAGCTATAGCTGTGGAGGTGAAGAGAGAAGGCTGTGTTTCACTCTGTTGAATACCTCAGTCTGATCTAACACCTTCCACCTCAGTGATTTGCTATGGTCAGGCAGTGCCTCCTGGGTAGCCCCACATCTCTAAGCCCACTCCACCAATCACATTACTCTCCTGTTTGTGTTCTGACTAGCTAACCTACTCATCTATTCTGATTGCAGGACAGCCTTTCCATTCTACATCCTTAGAATGAACACTGTTAATAGAGAAACAGATCTGATCTCAGATCAGTATGAAAGGAGGTCTTCTACCAGCGGCCTCATTTGTCGGGCCAAATGTGTGTAGATCCATACTTGTTCATTGCTGAGGCAGCTTAATCCTATTAAGAGCTTGCCTTCTCCACAGAGAGGGGTGTGTATGTGTGTGTGTGATGGTTGAAACCAAGCCCAGCCTAGCAGCAGCCAAAAGAGCAGCAAGAGGCCTACTCTCCTTTACTGCTTAAGTGGGTTTAGCGCCACCGCAATCACTGTGTAATTTCAGCGTTTTTGTTGTTGTTGCTCACTTCAAATCCAATCACATACATGACTGGTAGATCACAGAGGAACAGAAGAAACTGAGAAGGCCAGTGGGAAGCAGATAGCCACCATGAAATTTTGTTCCGCAACTCAAAACACCAGTGATATGTGCGGTTAACCCAATCGAGGAATCGTGGGTTTTCATGTAGGGATGAGTGCATAGACAACTGGATCAACTGACATTTGTTCAAAAAATGTTGCTACTGTAACTTTATGTTACCTTAACATTAAATAATAAGGTTTCACCTGTAAAGTTACCATCACAAGGATACAAGGTTGTGTTGTGATAATACATACTCCTTACATATGAAAGGATGGAGAAGGATGAAACCTTTTTGTCATCGTAATGAGATTTCATTACAAGTTATTATAGGCCATTTCTATTAGTCCCTTTGTCATGAAACGTTCTCCTGATATAAAAAGCAGCTGGTGTGAAAAATACAGAGATTTAAATATGATAAAGACAAAATCTCTCTCCATGTTGTATCGATGTTATTTAATCCAGTGCTGTCGTACGAACCGTTAGATAATTCTTTTTTGTGATTGTGTATTTCAGGAATCTCTTTGCACCTCAGACACGGATCCTCCACAGTGCCGCAGCAGCTAAACCCTGCTGGTCTCTGAAAGTGGAGGCCTGCGACTGAAGGCCCTGGGTGTCTTTGTTTATCGCTTTCCACTTGGCCTGCGAGAGGTAATCTTCAAAGGCGTCAGTTTAGCTTCTTCATAATGGTCCCTTAAGGAGATTGAGATAGAGCTGATTATCAAATAAACTTCTATTCTGAGGTGCCCCGCCACCTCCAGCCCAAGATTCAGAGCATAACCTACAATATCAGTACATTTAGAAGAAAAATGTATTTATTTTATTTATTTATTTATTTAGTACAAACTACATTTTTTTTTATAGGCCAATATTCTACCTGGACAATGAATACAAAGTATGCAGCCTTCCATATGTGCACACACACACACACACACACACACACACACACACTTGAAACTTCTTACATTGAATTTTCAATTGTGCGGTGACATCCCAGCCATTTCCCATGCCTACTTACGGAGGCTGCCTCTCTTAGGACTCTGTTTATTATTCAAATCCAGGGAGGATTTGTTATTGCAGTTTTATTGCATTAGATATGAATGATGGAAAGCACTGAAAGAGTGAGGTTGGACGGGAGAGGCTGTCACTGCTGCTGTGTAAATCTGGTTGACATATTTTTCACTCGGATCAAATTTCAATATTCAGACTGTGGTGAATCAGATGCAAATTATGTATTTTTCATTTTCAGCACTCAAGCGAGAGTACATCACTTCAAATCAGCAGCCCTTATTGTCAGTCGTGCCTTGCAAGTCCCCATGACACCGCATCACATGAACCGTATAACCATCATATATTTACTGTATATTTACTGATTGTGAAGATATGAATGTGTATTTAGTCTAGGTAGGGTGTCATGAGTGTAACATGTGCCACACCTAACACAGACCACTCTTTGTCTTTGTCTTGATAGAAACCTGAGTGCATATATGTTTATCATATGAATGAATATCTCATTTATTTTAATTAACAGAATTGGATGTATTCTATAAACATACGGTTCACTTTCCAGTCAACATGGTGGATGTTAAACTGTGGAAACAGCCTGTTTTAAATGATGTGACATAAAACAGCACATTTACATATATCCACCTATTCAGCCTACAGCAGTTTAGCTCCATCTATTCATAATTAAAGCTATTTTTTAATGGTCCATGATACAGGGCAACCAATCAGAACCAGGCTACTTAACTCAGAGGATAAAAAGAAAGACTTGAGAAGTGTAACATATAGGACCATGAAAAATAAAGGTTCCCAAATTATTCTTGGCTTGGACAGTTATGTGATAATAGATCTTTAATTGGTATAGATCCTTTACATTATCCTGAGGGTCAAAACCGCTTTGCTTCACAAGTTTTATTTTAAAAGTGTTTTTTTTTTAAAACCATCCACTGAAACGTTTAATAAGAAAGCAATGGTGGTTTGTCTATGGCATCACACCATTTCTGCATCCATGTATAGCAGATGAGAAGCTCCAAGCCTGGCAAAAAACATGCATTAACAGATGAAAGTGTAGCTCAGACACACGTACAGATCTTCTTGTAAGCGCTCTGGTCCTGTAGAAGACTGTGTAAACCTCTATAGTCCCAGTGCCGACCTATCAAGGCTGATTAGTGGGGTGTCAGCTTTGTGTTTTTGCCCTTAAGCTAAAGTGCTTGTATGACAGCGATACCTCGTCCCTTATCGACTCGTTTTTCCCTTTCAAATGCTCCCCTCCTCCGGTCAGCGTGGGCACGGAGGAGGCGCCCGCATGCGCCGGCCCTGTGATTCGGCCCTGTCTCGCCGGCGGCTGTGTGTGGAAATTGTGTTTTAGGAGCACAGGTGCCCACACTAAGCGTGTATCAATGGCCTGTTAACCAGAGTGCTCAAATTGAAGTGGGAGGATTGTAATTAGAGGTAGGCCTCTTTTGTTGCTGCTTGAAAGGACAGCGGGGGGTAGGAGGGTGGGGTGGCGGGGTTTGAACACAATGCAGTGTGTTGGTGGAACTCTCTGAGCAGCATGGTGTCGTGGACTGGGTGGGAGAATATGAGCAGCGTGAAGCGTGACTGGAGCGGAGTGGGTGCGGGGAGTGGTCCCTCCTCAGGCTCTCCACGGGCTCTCTGCTTACAGCCCCAGGCGAAAGCTGAGGGTGAGTGATCCATACTTCTGATTACTCACGTTGCTTCCTTTTATGACTCCTGCTTGTTCTGAACAAAAGTTAAGAGCTCTAGGAAACGCCGGGAAGTGCTTTGGGTTATCGTGATTGTCATCTGACTCATTTCCATGTTATATGTGGTCGAACGATAGAAATACTCTCCACTAATGTGCGGATATGTGTATAATCGTGTACATACATACATCCGCTTGTCTCACTTCCACCACCCTCTGGAGATTTCTTCCTCCTCCTGCATGTATGTGTTGTGAGTGTGTTGTTGCAGATAGCTCTCAGCTGTGCTGTACTAATCACTCTACATTTGACCTCAGGCTAAATCAGCAGGACCATCCATTCATCATCGCTCCAGCTGGAGAGGGGCTGTGCAGCGCCACAGGACACCCCAAACACGTGACAGCTGAGGCCCCCAAACTGAGCACCTCAAAGAAGGGGATGCCTGGTCTGGCCACAACACACACGCACAGGTTTCTCTTTCAAACAACATCATTCAAGCCCGATCATAAATGGTTCTTGCTTTGGGTGCACATTTCTTCAAACAAAACCCCTTAGTCAGTTCAGAACTACATTATGAGGAGGTTCTTTGAACTTTAAGGAGGTTCTTCATACTTGTACATAACAGAGTGTGTATTTTAAAGTCCATCCAGTCAAAGGTTTCTTAAAGTGGTTCCTTTTGCAGAGGTCTACAAATCCCGCCCCTTCATCCATTTTCAGGTACTGGATTTTGAATTCACAGTAGGACAGTTGATCTATTAATGTAACTGGTTGGCTACCAAATATCATCTCTACCAGTGATTACAAAATCTAGGTGTGGAAATAGGTATTCAGGGTAATTCTGTTCTATGGCATCACTTTGAAGAAGCCTTTACTAAACCTTTACGTTTAAGAACGTACATGTATATGCATTTTTGTATATACTTTGAATATGCTGTTTATACCTTGTCAACATTTAATGATAACTGGACCAATAGAAAATGATCCGAAGACCATTAAGGCCATTTTTTGTTTGTTATAAAGTTCTTTTTTTTGATGAGATATCATGTTATTACAGCAATGATGTATAACTATGTACATATCCGTGTCAAACCCTAAAGCTAACCTTACCCACACCAATAATAAAGACATGGTTTTGCACTAAAATGAAACAATTAAAATTATTTTTCCTCATTTGTGGTTTAGGTCTGTTGTTTCTACTTCAGACAACACGGGACAACCACAAAGCCAATGAAGCCTTCTTATCTAACTGGGAGCAGAGGGTAACCATTGTTAGATAACCCCAACCGCCTACATCAGGCCTCCAGGGAAGGAATGGTTTTCGGAAGAATCATGCACTCAGCTGGGCCTCGGTGTCAAACCCACACAGGTTAAGGGCAGAGCTCTCCCATTGGTCCCCGGTGCTAAACAGGCACCCATTCGCTCTGGTGCTCATTAGTCATTTCCAGTATGAGATTTAACCTCATGCTGAGTTCCCCACCAACACAGTTTCCTGGGGACCTCTGTGCATGGACTGTCTGGTATGGACAGGCTCCACACACACCCTCACACACCCCCTCAGGGTTGCTTTTTTGGGTGGTTCTCAGGATGTGTCCTGGTCTGTTGGTTCACACCCACCCACTGAAGGTCAGAAGGTCTTCATGGTACTCATCCTGCCTGTATACTGACCCACCACCACCGCGGCATCATCTGCTACAGCCATTAGCCTAATGCTTACAGAAGGGCCGTGGAGTGTGACTAATTTTGCTCCACCATTCATCTGTGTATGCCATAATGACTTTTTTAAGCCCATATGTTTTCACATCTATATCTTTTTTAAACATATCATCCCTGTCCGTACCACCGCCAAACATACATTTCAGGATAAGGAAAACATTAAATTGAACTCTTGGTGTAATGTAAATGATTTCTTTTGGTTTATACAATGCACAGGACAAAACAAATGATAAAAACAAACATCTAGTTTGACAGTGAGATGGTTCAGAAATAAGTGAATGTGTAAAAGATGTGGACAGCTAGCAGAACATTTGAAAAGTGGAGCTTACTTCAGGGCAACGTGGTATTTTGACCTTTTACCTCCTAGCCTACTCTTAGGCACGTAGATGGACACATCTGTGAGGTCTTCACTAGTGGCAGGCTGTCCCTCCCTCCTTCCAGAATTCTTTACCAACCGTTAAACCTGACTGTTCGTTCTGCTCTGTGAACTAGAGATTAGTCACAGCACTCGAACACCTGAAGATGTTGAGAGCTTTATAGTCAGAACCAAATCATCATGGCATAACATCAGCTTTTATTGATTATTGGTTTGAAACTCCATAGATAATTACACTTCTCTATGATTCAGGAGTCACCAGTATTCATGCACGTATTGGCTAAAACTCTATTGCATATTAGTTTGCATCTTACTGTCAGGGTTAAACAACCTAAAAGGCAGGAGGCTCTGTAGGAGAAGCATTCTTCTCTTTTTCTGCTTGTTAAGAAGGGAAATTGCTGTTCCACTGCCATTCATATGCATCAGGCTGGAGTAAAAAGGAAAAGAAAAAAGGAGCCCACGCTAACTTTACATTTACTGGAAAATGGAATGATCTTTGTAAACCGCTGGAAAGATTCAGACTTCTTCTCTGCTTGTCACCCATTGAAGTCACCCTGAAATAGAAGGGTCCATTCAGTTGTTTAGTAACGCCTTTTGAAGTTGCTTTTCAGGTCATTAGCCCATTTCCCTTTTCAGCCAGTCTGCATGACAGCCATTTTGACTCAACAATGACCGTTAATGAGTTAACGCTTCTGTCGCATTCTCTGTTTTCATACAGGCTGGCCTGTGAGGCCCATGGGCTGGCTCGCCATTGGCTGCGTGTCTTTTTTATTGGGTATCATAACAACTCCCAGCTGTGGGAGGGGACACAGGGTTTTGAAGTTAACACAGACCGAGAGGGGTCATGGCAAAGTTGAGAGGTCAATGCATTGTTGTGCTGCCAGTGAGAAGTGTATTTAGGAGCCTGTAAACAGTATTCATCTCATTTGGCTAAGTTGCCTTCCCTGCTAGCCTTTTGTGTATGGTTATTCAAGTAGCCAATTACACCCAGAGCTTCTCAATAGGGTTAATTTTTAGTCTGCTTTGTAGCTAAGTGCTACTTGATAGGCGAAAGGGCTCTGTAATTGATGATCATTAAGGGCCATAAAGCTGTTTGGGCTTTGGAGAGTGATTTGTGAATGAAGACAGATGCAGTGCTATAACTGCACTTTCTCTGGAGACCATTGTGAAAGTGAGAATGAAACGGGAACCGCGCGATTTGACTGGCACTGCGGAGCTGACCTTCAGCTAGCTGAGATTAAGTAACACTGGGATAATGAAGCAAGACACATGAACACTCTCGCTCGTTCGCTGAAAGCCTGACAAAAGTATAGCTTTTGAGTGACATGCCCATTTCAGAATCAGAACAACACGGCTTATGTCACCTATGGCTGGGAATTCCCTTCTGAAATTTGACTAAACAGGAACTACAAAGGCTTCTTCTCTTTGTTGTCCTGTGCGATCTTAGCTAAAAGCGTGGAGCTGCAGCCTACAGGAGGGGAGAAAAACAAAGAAAACAATCAGCTTCACCACTGCTGGCCCTGTCACTCAAGTGCGGTTTAATCTTAATGGAATCAGGCTTATAAGAGAGGCAGACACTGAAAGATCACTACAGCCTGGGAGGCCGGCAGAGACTCCTCTTCATCCTATCTGTCCTCTATCCTCCCATCTGTCTATCAAAGCCTCACACTCTTCCTTCGTTCACACTCCTCTGTCCTCCCCAGTGAACGTCTTTTTTCCTTCCTCCCTTCTTTCCTTACTTGCTTCAGTCTCTCCGCAGGAGCGAGGCCCACAGAGAATCTGATCTCTCTCACTGGGAAACAGGGCCTTCTACCTTATCGTCTGATTCACTCCCACTTCCTTACTGCAGCAAATATTTGCAGAGCCAACACGCCATTTAGCATGTGTGTAATTGACACAGTGATTGTTGCCACTACAGGAGAGCACACAACTCCGCAATTTCGAGCAGTGTTCTGGCATGCTTTTGCTCCACAGAGATGGACAGCTCTCCTCTCCCTCTCCAAAGGTGTTGGAGCCCTGGGCTTTGCACCTGGTAAGCCTGAAAAACAACAGCACTAAGGACTAACCTCTGCCCTGCGCAGGGCGACACATATAAATCACCGGTAAACAACAATTGCATTTTTTTTTTGGAGCCTGTATGTGTTGACACATCCAGACCATTTTTTTCTCCACCCGTCTGTTTTTCCAGGCCTTTAAGAAATCGATGAAATGCACCACAAGCAGCTATCACTTCATCTGAGCACATTAATCAAAAGCAGCGTTATCAGTGTAGCTGCAGCTTTATTATGTAGATCTGATTAATGCCACTGATAAAAGGGAGACGGATTAATCATGGATCAGCTCTGACTGATAGAGTTTTCATTAGAGGGGAACATTACATGTGTTTTAGTTGATTCCTTCTCTTCGAGAAGTCATAGAGCACATGGGCTTCTCTCATAACAGTGGCAGCAGAAGCTTCTCGCCCACTGGGCTGAAATTTAACCAGGGTGAGGAGCCACAGGTCGGAAGGATCCTGTGTGATTTCTCTGTGTTGGCACAGACTTATGATACCCTCAAAGTAGATGTTGTCTGACAGTACAAACAAAAAGGCCTTCGCAAGGCCTGCGGGCCACAAGCTGGTCGGCCTTACTCTGTAATCAACGAGAACATGGGGAATCGGATTTTAATTACTCTGTGTGCTTTTTCTTTTATGCTAGCGCATTCACAAAAGCACACCTGCAAATCTAGGGCAACCCACCCACTTGACACCAACTTACAAATCACTCTCTCAGTCAGATTTATCTGATTTTCCATGAGATGGATAAGTGTTGTGTTCTATTGTAGTAGTGTGACTCATTAGTTTAAAGCTGTACTATTAGAGCTTTGATCAATCATTAAGCTTATTTCTATGGACAGAATTGCTCACAGAGAAGTATAACAATGTTGACGCACCTGTTCTGGCTGCAGAGTACGATAATAGCTTATCTTGGGCTGCTTTTTGCAGGGGAATGGAAATGCTGTTGATCACAGACTTCAAAACCACAGACTGACTTACCACCGTGAACCGTTCACAAACAAAACGAGGAGCGACTACACAAGATGTAATCTGGGTAAGTCCATTGTGCTCAAATGGACTGAGTTTAACTTAGGGCGTGGGTTACGAGTGTTTAGGAAATGTCAGCTTAGTGAGATTCACACAAAAGTAACCCTTTGGCTCGAATATTTTTCAGATGCTCTGCATGTAACAGCCTTTCCTTCATGAACGTTTGAAGATGCATGGTAGGGAGTGGTAAGGAGTCTCATGTTTTAAGAAGAGAACACACTGCTCTCCTTATAAAATAGCCAATGGCACACTGGGTGTGACTCAGTCAAGGTTGTCCCCATGACCTGAGGGGGTTGGGCCCAGTTAAACTCTACTGTAATTATCCACACAAAGGGCAAACCTAATTGTCCTGTAAAGTAATCCAATGGCCATTGAGAGAAGAGGATCTTTTCTCCAGGCTGAGGTGATCAATCTTCGCGGTGTCCCAGGAACACAAAGAGAGTTCAGGCAGGTTAAGCCGTGATATATAGTCATGTATTGTATTCTACCATGCAGACAAGGAACACAAAGGAAAAGTTAACCTGGATGACTCCATTGTTGCTGTTGACTTGGCTCCAAGGAGGATTTAGTAGTAAAAACAGGCCCTTAGCGACACATAATACACCAGACGTGAAACTGGAGCGCAACACTTAATCCGTTATTTATGTGCGTCAAATGTGATGACACAGACAAAGAATGTGACTTAACGAAACAGCAGTTACATGTGCCATGAGGGAAGATTAAAGGACTTTTCCTGTTCATTAGCCTGGCTTTTGTCTCCCACAACGCACCATACAACCTAATGGGCTGAAAAAAGCTGAAGCTTCTGAAGAGTTAAAAGACAAAGCAAAGCAAATATGGCAGGTGATGATGGTATTTGAGGGATGTATAACATCTTTCAGCTATCCAGCTGTGCGCCCTATGCACCACTGCTAGTGGATGATCACTCCTCCCCTTAAAAACTGCCCAGAGCTCTTCTCTCTGTGGCTATGCATTTAGCCAGAGGTGACAGCAATGTCTGATTTAAAACTTGAACTAAACAAACATTCCCCTAGCTCAGAGCAGGTGTGAGGGGCTGATGTAAGTGATGGAGAATGGGGGTGACAGATGCTTGACCTTTCAACATTCTCGCTCCTTAAAGAGGAACTCAGTAGCCTATGGCTGCAGCAAGACCTTAGGTCAAGACCTAAGCAGTGGAGCAGAGGAGAGCAGGACAACACCTACAAAGGTGATCATTTTTGGGCGGGGCCCACACATTGGAAAACATTGACTTTATTCATAAACCACCCCAACAGTGAGTGTCTGTAGTTTACAGGTGGGTGATATGGCAAAAACATAATGGTGGGATACTTTTTAAAAATGTATGGTATGTCCCAATATTAAATGTTTCAGACATTTGTTTTTTCGGAAAAGAGATTTAAAAATGATATCCAAAGTTGTGAAGGGAATTATTTTTATTCAATATTTGTACATACTGTGTTGCACTAAATCCAGTCAAATTGGTCTAATTTGCTATCTTTATAATGAAACATGAAGTTGGTCAGTGGTCTGTAAATATAACAATATTCATGATATGTTCAGAAAAGCATATATTGTATGTTGACACAATTTATCATAGTACTATAACATATGGAACAATAACATTTCTACGATTTCCAGAATGCTGTTTCTCATGTAAAGTTACCATTTTGGAGAATTAAGATAACATTAGTTTTCATCAATAATCATATTCTATCTTCATCTACAGAGAACACTGTCATATAGCACACTCGCTAGAACAGGAAACGTCTTTAAGGTGGAAATAAGAAAAAAGTTGAACTCGTTAAATTATAAACAAAGATTCTATACCCATCTTGCCATATTGTAATGCTAAGGCCTGCTGGTGTTTGCATTACAGTTTAAAAGAATGTATGGTCACACTTTCCTAAAGGGCAGAATTTGTAAGGTTATATGGCATCTGCATAAACCTTTCATAACAACTGACATAAATCTATATAGATATTAATAAAGAGTTATTTTAGCAAGTATTGGATGTAATAACATTTGCTGAAATGAAATGACATCAAAATGGACAAAAGCGACCTTTATGATGGCTGATCAAGTCTGTCTAAGTTTAAGTTTAAGTCTGATGCTTGGAGTAAGCCTTTATTAATATTTGTGTATGATTATAATAGTCATTAGATGTTATATAACCTTCGTAAAATGCTACATAACATTTTCCTATCTTTTTAGTGATTTAACTCTATAAACCTCCAACTACCCACACCTGCACAACTGAAGTCATACATTGACATGAGGTGGGCCTATAACTCATACTGGCACATAAAGCTGTTGTTGGCTTTGACAGATTTGCAGGTCGGTTTGACGTACAGCAGTTTGTCATGTGAGTGCTGACTAATACATACCAGTTATAGCACTGGAGTCAAAATGAAATACCGCACTAATAGCTGCTCTGAAAGATAGTTTTATTTAAGACAGAAATCAATGAATACATTTCCACAACTATACTTAGCTTGCACCAGCATTCCCCCAACCTCAGAGCCTAAAACAGATCTTAGAGTAGACCTTGGCTTCACACTGCCTAAATTAGACTGTCACCAGTGTGTTTGTTTTTTGGACAGCACTGGGAATGTCACACCCCAGCAGAAATTACTGACTGCATAATCATCAATGATAGATGCCACTAATAATACACTGTCAGCTTTAACATGGAAGCTCTGATCAAAAACTGGTCAGCATTAAGCTCACAGCTTGGGAAATGCTACTATACATATACATTTCAATTTTACATTTTACTCTTTTCTACATGCTTTTCGCATGTAGTCTCCATGTGACTTCCACCACAGGCTACTTCTAGTTACACAGAGATTTCCCACAACTGTAAGACGCCATATGGAGAACACTACCCTTGCTAGCCACTGTAGAACTAAACCATTCTAAACCACCCTTCTCCCCACCGCACACTGGCTGGACATGGTCTGTGATAGCTGATAGCTCAGTGAGAAATACTATAGCTCCTGTTCAAACTAAGTTAGACAGCCAAAGTAAAGAAAGCAGACAGGAGGATGTGCCATGCTGTGTGTTTCTTGGTGTTGTGCTAATTCAGATGTGTATTAAGAACGAAACGGGGCATCATCTGTGTACTTTTCTTATACTACCGTAATAAGGTATATTATAACACAATGTTTAGTGGACGATTTCTATTTATTTGCTTAAAAATTATATTAAATATACTGACAGAGAAATACATAGCCAGAGGTATCGCCAATCACCCTGTAATATTAAAATGGTGGCACCAATTTCATGAGAAAATACGCCTCTGTAAGCACCCTGGAAGTTCCTGATGGCTTTCAAGGATTCTTTAGTAAAGGGAATAGTTCTGTTAAAAATCATTATGGTTCCATATAGAACCATTTATGCACAAATGGTCCATTACATGGTGAAAATGTTTTTCAAACTGATTTTTACGGTTCTATGTAGCATCAGAAGCGTTTTTCTATGAAGAAGTTTTGTTGGTTTAGCCTAAAACAATGACTCTTATTTGTAACTAGCAAATGAATGAGGTCTATTTAGCCTAAAACAGGATAAAAAAGGAATGAACAGTTCTTTCAATCAAAGTTAAAAAGAACCATACAAAACACGTCCTCCATCAAACTGAAGCGCCATGAACAATTTAGGCATAAAAACCTCTATATAAAACTAATCGTTCTAAATAGGACAGTTTCATTTTAGTAAAAAAAAACCCTTGAAGAACCGTCTTTGTAAGAGCAGAATCACTGGGGTGTTAGAAACGGAAAATAACCGGAGTAGCTTAAAACCAGAGGTCACTACCAGAGGAGTCACAGAGAAACTGTGTGAAAAGGTCAAATGTGTGCTAATATGTCTGTCACAAGTTTCAAGTAAAACATGTATTGTCTTTTAGGAGACTAAAATGTTTAGTGTTTAATGTTTAATGTTTAGTCTAGAACTGTCTATTTTAAATGTCTCACCATAAACAGTGCCTAAACATGCCAGAACTGCGGCACTGAACAGAAAATTCAAATAAGCTAAACTCATGCGAAACTGTTCATGCGAATCGCTGCTAGCTTAGTGCCAACACTACACTAGAATCCCATAGGAGTGTTAACGGATGTCAGCATTATTGTTGAGGTGGGTTTTCTCCTCATGTGTTCACTGAGTTTTAACATTCATGGCCCAAATTGAGGGCATAGCTAGTAGTCATGGTTTGCCACTGGGATACACTAAAGACTGAGCAAAATGACCGACAGCACTGACTGCAGAGTGGCCACAGCTGGTGGGTAACACAGACAGTAGATGCAGACACTGGGCAGTGGGCCAGCAATGGATGTGGTAAGATAAAAATGTGCAAGTGAAAACTCTCAACACTACAAGATCGACAGCTTTGGAACTTGTTTACTTTGTAGGACAAGAGTCCTCTGCCGATGAGAAAAGATAAAACTGTGTCACTTCCAGTTTACTGGCATTTGGTATTATAACAAAGATCTACACTCAGTGTCCCAAATACTGTGTGCCACTACATGTAATCAAACACAGCCTCTATACAGTTTCAGACAGCTATGGCATGTGGCCCATCTGAATCTCATTATAATCAAACATACATACAGTTCAGTGTTATTTAAGACCTGCTGACACATGTGTAACGTATTAGCACATCATTTATCACAATAACAATTTCATATTATCATATCTCACACTGCAATGACATGGCGCAGGAATGATGGCTAAACTTAAAGTATGATTTAGAATAGTCTAAACTCCAAACCAAGATCCATTCAGAATGTGTCCATGAAGGTCTGAATGTTGGTTTCAGAACGAGGGAACAGGCGAGGTGTTAGCTCCAGAGAGCCAGGCTCCAGCTCTATATTGAGGTGACCCTGACTCCGAGAGCGGGACAGTAGAGTCGATAACTGACCATAGCGCTGACCACGCCTACCTCTTGACCACTTCCCACCTGAATGGAGCATCACAGTTGTAAGTCAACTCTTATATGTACAGGTTACCAGTGACAGCTAGTATGTTCAGAACATGAGTTCAAAAAGAAGTCAATGCTCATTCCTTTTCGATCTGAGCAGGTTGATACTACGTACCTGACTGGGAGCTAGCTGTGTTGAAGACGTCCATGTTTCCATTCCAGTAATGATAGGCCATCTTGCCATGGTAGTCTCTAATGTTTACTTTAGCATCTAATGGAAAAGAAAGGATGTGCTTCATCAGACCCACGTGATTTACTATTACGACTTTGTATTACAGTTATACTAGTAAACAATGTCAAAATATTGACGTAGTGGCGGCCTTGTGAGAAAAATCATATATCCATATCATAATGAGTAGGACAAACTGCATGAAGAATTTAGCAGAGTGTGCTGACAGGAGTTTTCTCTGATGATAAATAAGTTGTGGCAGCGCATTTAGGAGGCGATGGAGGGAAAGAGCAGGATTCCTTTAAAATAATCATGGCTGGTATTTGCTACTTTGAGAAACGGAAGCCACAGCATATTAACTTTGCATATCTTGTTCACGCAAGGACAGCTGTTACTTAATTCCCAGTGCATTAGGGAGATCCACATTACTTTGTGGTGTGTTCCCATATATACACAAACACGCACACACATTTAGCCATTACGTGGATCATTAAAGACATGAATGAGGTCCTAATGTTCCTCAACCATACAGCTGTCGCCAACACGGGGGGTTTCAGACTCAATCTGTTTTTTTTCCCTTCCTCTCTTCTACATAAACACATTTACTATAACGATTCACTGTCAGTTCTCCAATAGCACTGGTATGAATTAGTGGGTAGATTTGTTTCAGTTCGCTGAGATCCTGTTCCTGGGGACAGCAAGGAAATATGTATTCCAAACAGTGCGTGCATTGATTTAATGTTGACAGAGGGATCACTGATGTGGGTGTGCACAAGAAGAAGCAGTAATATCTGTGTTCCTGTTTAAATACACTTTGGATTAAATAGACTTAGTGAGAGTATATTATATTACGGCTGTTCTGCGCAGGCATAAAAGATATATTGTCAGTATCCTCTTACTCTTGCTTTCTCACTTTCGCTCTTTCTCTCTCTCGCCGTAACGACTTTCTTGTAGCAGCAGAGGGCAAGTACATGTTAAAGAGAGGTCAAGGGCATATGGAGCACAAAGACTTCTACTTTAAAATAACAAATGCACCGTCATCTGTACCATTGGGGAGTCATTAAAAATAATATACTCTGGCTTTGTGCTAGGTGAGAGACCCACCCCCCTCTCCACCTCCCACTCTCTGTGTCCGTTGGTGATAATCACAGTGGCGGCGTTCCAGCCATATGGACTCAGGCTGATCTGGGCGCAGCTCTAATACCTGGGTGGTTAATTAGGGGCTGAGTATTGGGCGACTGCGCGCTGATCTGAACTCCCTCCTGGCCCGGCCACACCGAGCGGCCTTTTAAGTGGCGCTGGGCCTCCAGGGACCCTGGCAGAAATGGAGGGCTAATTATTTGAGATAACACTGAATAGGAGAGGGGGGATTGTGCATTTGAAAAGAGGGCACACAACCAAAAGAGGGAGAAAGGGAAAAAAAAAAAAGAAAGACTGGGTAAGAATAAGAGTTAGCAGTAAAGGTCATCAGTTGCCTATTTTCATGTAGAGTGTCAACAGCCTGTTATGCCCTTTTTCAAATGAGTGACAACAGATTGGGGTTTTATAAATAGAGCATTCTGTGGCTAAAGATGCAGCTTGGTCTGCCTACCAAGTAGATCTGCATGAACAGGAGGTCTTTTTGGCTTGTGATGATACCAGTGCAACTGGTTTACAGGTGCAGTGACAGCCACTGAACTGGACTGAATAACAGTAAATCGACTAGTTTAGTTTACATGCTTACATTGACAGAAATAGTCAAATGCTCCATATACAGTGTCTGTATAATCTGCTAGCTGTTGATGGTAATGGATAGTCTTATAATGGGTATGTTCCCCTTCCCCCCCCTGCTCATATGTAGGGTTAGAGTAATGAGTAGTAAGAAGCCCCTCACCCAGTGTTCAGCACTGCTTATCTCACAGCCTGAAATAACAGAAAGGTCAAAAACTGGAAGGTATCTTAGTAAAGGCCTACTGGCTTGAACTCCAACCGACGGTTCCAAATGTACATTTAGGTATTTAATTTCAGTACCATGAATGAAACACACCACCATTAAAACAACATCTCTGTTTACACCTGTTAAGACTGCCTGGTGAAAGACATGGAGTAATGTGTACTGGCAAGGAGAAAACTCGTGATCTAGATATATTTATACCAAAAAGTACAGTGCATTAAGTGAAACACAGCATTTACAATAAACGAATGCTCAGGTAAAACTAAAGTTGGCTATGCTTAGAGTAATTATGGAATCTTATGGAAATTACTGAGTATAATGTATAATAAGGTACTTTTTTTTGTTATGTGTATTTATCGTATGAAAAATCTGAGATTCTGAATATTTCCTTTTGCCTTTGTCCCACCACAGCCCAACAGGGAGGAGCTCCATTCTATATCTGGGTACAAAATATTCCTGCTTTCCGACTGGAGTATAACTTCTTTCAGCAGTTGTGCAGTAGTGGCTGCTATAACGTTTAGATGGTGGGCGAACGATATGGGGAAAATATCTGGGGATATGGTAAATGTGTGATATATGTATAGTTGTAGTCCTGGGCACAGCACATGGGTGTCTGTTGCCTCTTATTGGTCTAACTCAGCTACAGGCAGTTCACAAGAAGTTATTTGGCTAGATTTCCACAATCGTCAAGATGTTGTTGCTGAAAATGTAGGCTGCAATTAAAACGGCAACTCCTGTCATTTAAAACGTAGGTTCATAGAAACGTATTGCACAAACAGCAGTTTATAAATAATAACATTAATCTTTCAGGTCTACTTTCTTTCTTTTGTCTCCTTTGGGGTTCAGTCATACTAGAGAGTAATTCATAAATGGTCAGACCAACAAAAATGTACCAAAACTGTTTGGAATAAAATAGAAATTCTCCTTTACTACATTAGTGTGTATCTACCCTCCTCTGTAAAGTCACTATTTTGGAGATACTTCTTTGAACAGTCACAACAACACCAACATCCCCTCAGATATCCTAACGAAACTGATTGTTAGATTGAACTCATCTTAATGTAGTTGACCTATTATGTACTATGACCAGGGAGTAAGATATGCCATAGGTACTGGTTAAATGTATGATAATGAAGAGATCGGTATAACTAAATATAAAATTAAGAGTCTGACAGCACTAGTTTTTACCTCACTTCTTACACGGTACATGTATATCTGGAAATAATTTGCACGTCTCAAGTAAATTGTGTTACTTTTTTTAGGTATGCATGGTTAGTCATTATACTGCCAGAAAATAAACTGACACTGGGCACAAAACTGACAGACAGAAATACCAGAAAACTTGGTGCAAGCCAAACATGTGCCTAAAGTGGAACTGGCTTTCTCTCGTGTAGGCTTTTAAATTGACATCCAGTCATCACTGTATCTTGAGAAACTGCAAACTGCCTAACAGAGTTATATGATTTCTGCTGTGTCTAGAGAAATTGTACATACTTTAATACAGTTATAGGAGGTCTTAAGCTCTGTGGCGCTAAGAGAGGCTTATGTTTCTGGAAGCACAGCAGTAATCCTATAACTGTGTTAAACTATACCGCTTAAGGCACAGCAAGCAGTCAGCTCATAACCATGTTAAACTATATTCAGTTTCTTCAGCACCACACACACATCTCCCACCACATTAGGTCTAGGCATAGCTCTTGCCAGTCACACTCTCACTGAATTGCTGCTTGGGAAGGTAAAACTTGTGACATACAGTATTAGAATTATGTACAGCCAAATTATAATTTACCCTTAGTGATAAAGCTCTAGATCAACCTGCTTTCTGGGTCATCCGCCATGTCTAAAGCATAACAATAGCTCTACAGTTCAACCAGAACTACATTGGTAGAGTCCAAATAAACATTACATCATGTCAAATAATGGAGCTGACAATAAAAATCACATCCACATTATTGAAAAGGGGGGAAACTGTTTACATTAAAAATGAAACTGTGCATGTCATCTCTCTAATTGACAAATAAACTGTGAAAGATGCTAATGTGCTTCAGCAAACTGTAAATAACAGCCGTCATTCAGTAAACAGTCAGCAATCTGGTCAGTTAGTTAGTAATGCAGAGAGAGCACAGTGGTGCCAGCTTGGCTGGGCATGGCTCATTGGTTTGGTCGTGCCCGGGTAAAGGCCTGGCAGCAGTGCACCCATCACTGTGATTGAGAATCAGCACCACAGCGCCTCTCAATTTATATCCAGAGACAACAAGAGACCTCCTGATATCTCTACTTGATTAATGCCAGAGAGATAATTAGCTGTGTTTTGCTGCATCCCTGTCTGATATTAAAGAGACGGATACTGGGGCAGTTGATACATTCTCACTCTCTGTGCTACTGGGATTCCCTATAATAATGCAGTCATTTTACATGCCATGTGCTCGCCAAAGAGGATCCATTCTCCACTTTAAAAATGAGACTGTGAAGACTAAATACGTGTCTGGCTGAAGTATTATCCATTTAGATTGTTCATATCTCTACTGATCTCTGAAAAGTGTCAGCTAGTGGGGAAGGGAGATACTGATAAGACCCATTAGAAATTATATAAGATTCTTCATCAGGTCTACTTTGGGTTGTTTATTTTCAAATGGCATGGGAAATGCTCAGCCTTTCTTTTGGCTTGAATTACAGCATATTCCAACCTCTCATCACTGGTGTTGAAGGGGACTGGTTAGATCATGTAAGTACAGGTAGTCAGCAAAGTTGGATCTTGGCTACGTACATGAACATGGACCAACATGGCTTCTGTAGCAGTCCTGTGTTAAGTCCTGTAGTTTCTAAAACCTGAATAATTTGTACGATGATTTAGCAAAAGGCAGCTCCTCTAAACATAGACTAGCTACAGGACTATATATCAGGTCACTAAACCAATCCTTTTACATGCTTTTGTAGAATTTAAATGTATTTACTATTAGTCTCTGCTCTGAGTATCCAACAGAAAAGTGGGAACATGGCTTGACAAAAACAAGTTTTTTTATTTTTTCATTTTTTGGTTCAGTTTTTGGCATTGGTTAAAAGTGTTAGGTGCCACTGCAAAACAAATCGCTTTCCAAATCAATAAACCTATTCACAAAACCTGTTCCGGATGATGAATAAAATGCATGAAGGGTCCACTACTGGGCTTGTCTATCCATGTAGTGTTTATTAGAGTTTAAATTAAATAGATTTTTAAATATATATATATATATATATATATATATTATTATTGTGAATTTTTATATTTTATTTACTTCATTTTAGTAAAGTTGGTGACAACTGTTTTGATGGGCCTAGATGATAATAGCAAAGAAGGAGATGCAAGAAGCATGGCACTTCAAATGCTCCTTCCATGTTCCTTCCTTGACACAGAAGCAGGGGAGATCAGCAGCCTTAAACGCCCAAGATATCAAGCAGGTCTTTTCAAATATTAATATGCTCTTTAGATTATACAATCATGGTTAAAATGTATCTGTATATCAAAGTATATTTATGTTATTTCATTAGTTGAATGGACTAATCAATAATAGTCGAGCATTGACAGCCACCATTCACTTCTATAAGAGTATTTATCTGGACCTTTGTAAGTGAGAGATGTGATGTAATTGGCCCTTGGATTTGGTCCTGTAGTTTTAACTGGACACCCCGGCCATAGACAGTATTTACCTGTACTTGGGAAAGAACAGAGAACCTACTGATGTGAAACACTAATAGAACCTAAACAGGCAGTTCCTGAACTAACTTCTATTATAAGCATGTTTAGGGCCTCGTTCTATTCTGAGTACAGGAAAAGCGTCATTGCCCATGGTGTTGTTGAATAAGTGCAAAAATGTATTCTGTCTCGCTTACTCTCTCCCTCTCTCCCTCTCTGCAGGGTCCAGGAGAGCAGTAGGTGATGGAGGCAGACCATGGAGTATCCATTTCCACGCACCATATGGAAACTCTGTTGTGTGTACAGAGGAGGTGTGCGCTAATAGTGACCTGGGCCATATGTGTTTTAGTGAATTACAAACACAACAGAGTTGGGTGGCTCCCTAACACACAACATATGGGCATCCATTCCGAGTTAGGGGCTTTTACAAACACGCGCGGTAGCACACATACGGTCGCACACACACACCGTCCAGTCAATGAATCTCGAGGGACTGCTCTAATGAATTGCTCTATTGACACACTCTGTGGTTTGCTTCATTAGTGCGGATGAGAGCTAGCTCACAGTAAGGGGGACAAAGCAGGACTCAGCTTTTAGCGAGATTTCCTTTTCTTGAACTCGTTCGTTATTCGGCTTCGCCTCTAGATTATTCATTAGGCCATAACATATGTGAGGAGTGTGGTCAGTGAGGCGTGCAATTAACATCTAATAGTGTCCCATTCATGCCCACTACTGGTTCCATAGCGTCATACTATCGAGAACGGAGGATGGGAAAGTGGAGCTTCTGTGGAATTTTTAAGAACGTGCAGTAGATTCCTAAATAATATGCTGGCTGGCTAGTTACCAAACTAATGACATTATGCTTATACTGTACACTACAAGCCTTCACAAAATAATAATGCACAAAATGCATTTATACTGAAGAGGCAATCGATGTGAAGTCTTTAAGAGAAACAGAAAACTAAACGCTAATCGTCTGGTAGCTCAGCTGACGTTGCTAGCCCAGTAACAGCTTAACTTACATCACCTCGGACCATGTCGCTAGATTTTTTGCTGGGAAACAGTGTCAGTCTCTGTGTGATGCTTCATGTGTGCTGATTAGGCACAGGAGTCTGCTGGCTCTGAACTGGATTCTGGCTCTGGTGGCTCAAACATGTATGGCTGTGGAAGTCCAGTAAAGCCGCTAAATGAAGCATCCATTGTTCAGGTCATATTTGGACATAAGACTGTAGCGTTCCTGTGATTGGGTGCGGTTTCAGTGCCTTCAGAGGATACTGCTGATTTTTTCACGGTTTTGAAACCTAATTTTATATACTTGCTACTTGATCTTCCATATTTGGCTAGGTGGTTAATAACATATTTGTCTGTGGTATGACAACTCAAAACTTTACATGGACATTAAGGTCAACCTTAATTAAACTTATGTGTAGCACAACAGTACTACATCTAAACTGGATTCTAGGTTTAAGCTGAGCTTAAATGTGGTAGCTTTCTATTATGCTGCACTTGCTAAAATCATCTTATACAGCTTTAAAGAACCTTCCATTAAAAGAGAACTAAAGTGGTTCTTCAGTGACATTGCTCTAAAAGAGTTAGGGATGTATAAAGCTAAAAGCAGCATTATAGACTTACTGTAGTTATTAATCAGAAGCTGAATGATGTGGGCATGTCCATGCAGAGAGGCCAGATGAAGTGGTGTGTAACCCTGTTAACACATGTACATGCATGTGCGCGCCCACACACCCACACACAAACACACACACACACATACACATAAACAAACGAACAACAAATAAAAATCTTAGTCATCATTCTGCATCTCCACATCAGCCTGAGGCAGCCAGCTAGTTCATATGGAATATGCATTAACACACATCTGTGCATTGCGGCAGGGAGTTAACTGACAGCCACTCTCACTGCCCCGTTGTGTTTGCCAGTCGATTGTGATATTAAAAAGCAGCTGGACATCATTTCACACGCTGCTGTGTGCAGCGGCCACTCCTCGTTTGTGCTGCAGGAAACGCTACAGCACGCCTGTCATTTGCAGGCCCGCACATTAACACTGGCCAGCCCCCTAACAGAGATGCTGTCACTCACTCGCTCTCCACATGCTCTCAGCAAAGCGCTCCACGAGCGAGAGTAGATGTATTTTTTTGCTGAGAGATGGTGAGAGGAACTGAGGAAGTCAGGTTTGGGCAGAAGAGGCCTCATAGAGAGAGAGTCAGTGGGGTTCAGTTCCACTACAGCGAAGGCTGCGCTGAAGAGGCTGGTGGCTTAGAGGAGAGCAATGCCTCTGACTGCACATTAGCACTCTGCAGGGGAGCTTCTTCACATGGAGAAAAAGGCTCCTGGAAACGCAGAGATAAATGCACGCTTTGTGTCATCTCTTGCTTCTGCGATATCTCTCTGTTGTCACTTTGTTTAGTGCAGACTTTCCTTTGGTGAATCACTCAAAACGCTAATGGGTCATATGATTAGAGAAACAGGCTAAAAATAAACAGAAAGGGAAATGAAAAGAACAGAGAGGTACAGATTGATACGCTGAACAGGTTCATATCCCCTCAGTTTGAAACAGCAGGACTATGAATTAATGTTTTATCTTTGGAACTTTATCCAAAGACATATAATATAATAAAATTTTATATAATATAATATAATATAATAAAATTTTATATAATATAATATAATATAATATAATATAATATAATATAATATAATATAATATAATATAATATAATATAATATAATATAATACAATATAATATAATATAATTATATATAAAGTATGTTTTTTTTAATTATACATACACACACAATGCAATAATAAGAATGATGTCTTAATGTAGCTAATAGTTTACTAATGGTTTACTAGCAGTGCTCATGGCACATTAAACTTTATCATTGCTTTTAATATTTATTTTTTTGTAATTATTATTTATTTATTTATTTTTATTAATTATTTTACTATCTATACACATGCCATATTTACCCTGCCACTGTACCTTACTGTACCTACAGTATTCAAAGTTTATATATATCAAAGTTTACATATGGCTGGTCAAAGTCCAGGTTTAAACTTCCTGAGAGAATTAAAAGCAAACTAATTTAGCAATGCTTTTTAACAGTCAGTGCTGAGTGGAGGAATACTGACTCTTCTTTCTGTAAAAGACTGTCTACATGTTTACCCTTTAAAAATATCACTGTTTAAAGACAATGAAGTGAAAAAGCTTTCCATACTAGGTCACATAATTTGCTTGTTTAAAACCAATGTTGTTAAACCCATTAAAAGGCTTGTTGTTTTGCCATTCCATACGTAGTTAACTTAAAGCCATCATGCGTTAATCTAACATACAGCACAAAGATAAAGAAAGCCCTGCTTAAAGGTCACCTGACCTAAATACAATAACAACCAATGACCATTGTAGTTAGAGTGTCTCCCACATGAGCCCGCTGGTGGTTGCTTTTGTAGTGTGCAGTGCTATGTTGCTAACCACGGCGCTAGCATAATGGTTCTCTCCCATAGCATTGCTGCTCTTAAAGGTTAAAGTAGGCTTCCCTCTGCTCTAGTCCTCATTACTACACGAGTGCAAGCATTGACATTTTTTGGAAAGGTCACCGGCACTTTCATGTGCTCAGCTTCATGTTTACTTTAAATGTAAGTAAAGGCCAGGGAGCAGCTGGCCAGGGGGCCAAAGGAGCCGGTGGAGATCAAGGTGAGCCACTGAGGGTTCGTTTAACGAGACCGGCAGACAAAACTACTCTCATATACTCATATATACACTGGCACTTCATCGTAGGTGCTGACACAAAAAAACTCATTGTGGGGAGATAGAGTGATTTATGTATTGAAGATGAGAGGTCAATATAGGTAGATCCAAAGGGAGGCGGTTTGGTCACCTTAAGCTTCTCCACATGGCCCAGTTTTTTTGTAATATACCTCAGGTAGGGAGCACCATTCATAACACATCAGTTCTTTCTCCGTAACCCGCTGGAAAATCCAAGAGTGTCTCCCTTTTGAATTTTTAATAAAACCTATTTGTTCAATGTCCCTGCAGGGAGATGAGATTTAGTCTCCAATAGCGTGCCGGCTCCTAACACTCACACAATCCTCTCTCATAGGTGGACAGCAAATCAGTGCGTAGCGTGACCGCACTTTGAATCTAAAGCACGTTTATGCTAAAGCCAGGCTCATTTCACAGGTATATTAAAATAGAACTCACCCCCTTAAGAGAAAAAGAGAGACAGACGGAGGAAAAAGAAGGATGTCATCAAGAGTCCAGCATCGGCTCCGGTACGCCAGGGTAGACGGGAGGAAGATTAAAGAAAGAGAATAAGCATACTGCGCTGGCATCGGCCTGGGTCAGGAACCTAATTTCACACTGACATTAAGGGCAATTTGGCCTTGGAAATATTTCGCCGAGCTTCTATTCATCTGAGGAGCGTAAAGCTATAAGTCTGCATTTTCTGATATACAGATTGAACCACAGGCATTTTAAGTGGCATGTGGATATAAATGGGTGTACTTACGTGCTGTGAGAGGTCGAGAAGAAAGAGTGTATCATGAAAGAGGGGAAACAGAGAGAGAGAGAGACATTAGTCAGAAGGAGCAATTGTAATATCAGGAGGGAAAAATATAGCGGCTTGACTTTTTTACACCCTACTGTGAAGCTATCATCTGCTGCTGCATGTCAAAAACTAAAAACCACCTTGATTATAACTGAACAACTCAACAGCTCACTTAGAATAAAACATCCATTTAACCTGGTGGGCGGGGAGGGGGTTTATAAAACCAAGAAGAGAGGAAAGTAGCGTCTGACGTGGGAGTGAAGCCTACTGAGACGTCTCCAGGCCCTGATGGCACTCTATGGATTATTGATTTTTTATTCCCTTCCTGCCCAGAAGGGGCTCCATTTGAACAGCACCATTACCTCCATAACGATTAGAGAGCAAAAGTTAATTATGTAATTATGAAGGCAATAAGAGGCACGCGTGTGCTCGACTGTGCTGGTGAAGGCTTTAAACATTATCTCCGGCGCGCACATCACGGCAGACAGGGTGAGAGGAAGAGATTAGAGCAGCCGAGGAGAAACAGACGGAGAAACCATTAACTAATCACAACAATTTCCCTCCATTATATTCACCGCTGCCTTCTCACTGGGAGTGCACACACACAGACACACAAAACCACACCAGTGTGTGTAAACACACGTGATGGACAGCACAAAACTGTAGACACACTCACACACCATGCACGTTCCCCCCTTAGCGTATGAGTACGTTAGGACTGTCACAATAGCAAAACACAGATTTCCATACCGATACCAAGTGTAAGATCTCAGCGCTCCACAGCAAACAATATAAAAACACTGAGGACTCTCTTTAGCCATTAGAGTTTTCCTCTCTGACATAAACAAGTAGTGCACAGGCACACCACTAACATCAGCTTTAATAAACCTATGCGTATGGTGGAGTGTTTTTAATAAATATATATACTAAGGTAAGATCTGACAATTGCAGTACATCGCCTTGCTTACAGTATCATGATATATATCAGTTCTTTAGACTACACATCCATAGTAAGCGCCTGAATTACAAAGCATTTTATGCCTGTTTCAGGCTCAAATCGGACTTAACAAGCATAAATAGAGAATTTTAGAGAATTATTTCTATTTATTTGCTGAATGTAACATATAGGAAAAAACATAAAACCCCAAATGAGAAAAACAACATGAAAAAAAAAGTACTTTATTTTTATTTGCCAACAGTATGATCCCAAAATAATTCAGGCTTTGTCTAGCTGACTTCCTTTCATTTGTTAATATACATTCATTTCTGCATTTCCTGCCTAGCATTAGCATTTGTCCAACCTTTTTCTCAGTTGGGGTTGTAAAACATAAAATGTGCAATACATCTGATGTTTCTAATCAAATAGACATTCACTGGGTATGTACATGCGCACTGTGCTCTCAGTCCAATATGTATTAACTTGACCAGGAGCACCCAAATATTTGCAGGTGGAGGTATTGCACATGTAGCTGATCCAATCCGAGAATCTAATTGATTTAGTAAAGTTTGTGCAACAGTGGCGGCTGGTCTTGCATTTGTTTTCCTCCTTCTTGCAAAACCTGGTGTAAACCAACGTTTGGGTCTCAGATGTGTTGACAGAATTCCTTAAACACCAGCCACAGGAAGCAGGCAGGAAATACGAGCACTGAAAGTATATTCATCATTAGATATCAGAGCAGACACACAGCCATACAAATTCAAATCTAGTGGGACTATTTACCATCTCCAGCTCACCTGCCTGTATGTTTTTAGACTGTGAAAGGAAACCCATGCAAACATGTGCATGCGATTAGTAGGTGGGGTTACCTGCAGTTTCAGTGATAAGCTAAAATGAGCGTTGAATTCAGGAGAACTCTAAATGCATACTTTGGTATATCTGGTTATGACTGGTTCTTTGCTAGTACGTACAGTTCCACTGAGGGAAACAAAAATGTTCTTGGCTGCAGGTTCTTTACGCTTTAAAAGGTTCTTTCCATGTGCCATTTACAAACCATCAACTGAAATGCTCTTCATGCCATTAAAATTGTTTTCTCTAAAGCATTGCTCCAAAGAACCCTTTTTGATTTTTCCTTATTTTTAAGAATGTGGGTGAACTACAATGTTAGCTTGGTGCTAGCGTATTTTAAAAATAGTATTGAATTGTTTACCACTTTGCCATGTTGAAAAATCTTGATGTATAATGATGTGCTGTGTAACTCGAGAGTGCACACACACACAGACACATATGCCTTTAATGGCAAAAGAAGCTCTTAACATTTTCAATTTCTATAAACAGTTTGTGGCAGAGTCAGCCCCAGGCTCAGAGAGGAATCAGCCTTCAATGCTCCATCTGAACCTGTTCACATAGGAAGGTGATGGGACAAAATGAAATGGAATAAAAATGTGGGTGAGGGCCGTGATGCTGAGGGTCAGATAAAGAGCGTGAATGACTATTTCACCTTGACATAAAGGGAGAAAAATGCCAGAAGCACAAAGATCCTCTCTGTATTTTCACTATGCACTTGGCCAACCCTAAATAGCAGGAGATAAAATGGTGTGATTTAGAATATGCATGAGCTGGGGGTGAGGCCCGAGCAGAACTGTCCAAGTTGGACTGCTGCTCAGTAAGTGCAGGTTTTGAATAAATAAATGTGAGACGGTGTTTATGCAAAGTTAGAAGCGGGAGTGTAAAAAGCATCCTGGCGCAAGTTCAGGTTCAGTCTGAGCTCTGCATAGGTGCGCTCATTCTCGAGGCAAGCCTATCTGATTAACAGAATCGTTCATTTACTTAGTTAAGTCGGCCTGAGAAGGTGCCAGGGTAGCCTATGACCTAAGGCCACTTATCAGAGACTGATTAAAACAGTCAAATGGTGGAGTCATGCAAACACCTACAATAACACAAACACACAAGCATATTATATGTAGTAAAGGAATGCATATACACAGTGTATAGGATGGTCCACCATAGTAAAATGCAAAATTTAATAGAATAATGAGAATAATTAAGGTAGATAAATATGTATATATATACACACATCTTACTAAGTGTAATTAAGAGACATGAACCATGGGAAGGTTGGACTAAGGGGTAGCTTAGTGATTTTATTTAATTATTGCTAATTTCATTCATGTTTTTTAATATGAAACTTGGTGTATTTGTACTTTTCAAACATTTTCAGCACATTTTAAGAAAACTGCACTACTTCTGCTAACCACAGAAATTGTCCCTATGATCATAATATTACACTTTCATACCATGTCAGCTCTGCATATATAGTCTGGCAAACACCTTATTTGTTTAAGGTTATTTTCGTGGCTCCAGAAACAGTTATTTCTGCTATAACAGGACATGCCTGTAGCTAGATATACCACTCTTATTCTCTTGATAAATGCAGGCTACCAATGTTATATATGCTACGTGTAATTTAGAGTGAAGCTCCTCTGCTTCCTCATGTGTGTACAAGAGATATGCTGTTTTGTATCAAGTCAGCTAAACCTTACACATTAGGCTGAGGTTTAATCAGCTTCATTCAACCGCAGCCTAGGTAGATGGTAAGAGTAGCAATGAACCATACAAGGGCCTTGAAGCTATAGGCTTGCTCATCCTGAGGACACCTGAGGTGATATGATGAACTTGTTGGGCATAGCTAGGTTTCCTTCCCTTCTCAGTTATTATGTATATATTGTATCTTAACACACTCTTGTTTATTCATTTTATAATTACATGTACCCAAAAAGATATTTCTTTGTTTTCCTGAACATTGAAATGTATTTTCATGCTGCTGGGGAACTATATGAAAATCAAGTTTGGACCTAGATGGAGATTTGCTAGGTATGATATCAGGAGCTTCTCTCTGTCCATGATAAATGTATTACTTTGGAGATCTGATTATTAGAGATTTGCCACAACAGTAGATTAGATCATGGACTTGCATAAAGAAGGAGGGATGTCAGATATGAAGATATAAAAAATGTGACTGAGAGTCAAGCAAGACTTGGTAGACTATAAAACTCCTTCAGATAAACAGAAAAGTTTTCATCTTTAAAAGACGGGAAAAAGCCATGCTGAAGCAGCCTCTGCTGAGGAAAGGCTATCAGGCGGCTACATAACTCTCTGTTAACATGTTTAGTGTGTTTTCCGCATTTTTCTGGAGCTACAAAAGAAATGGTCTCAGACCTATATACATAGAAAGACCTCATTTTGCTTAACAGCATGTACACACACACAGAGGGAGCGAGAGAGAGGCATGCATAGCTAGAACTTAATGTCAGTGAATGTTGGTACACCTCAAGAGAAGGGGTGTTAATTTCTGAGAGTGTGTAGAGTCCATGTTTGTGAATGTGTGTGTGTGTGTGAGGGAGCTCCTGCAGAGGTGTAAATGTGAGTGTGTCAGTAGGAGCTCAGGCTCCTGTCAGCTCTCACCGCTCTCTGGTTGACGTCTGCGCCAGAGCGAGCCATCATGTCCACTGTCTCTATGCGGCCCTGCTTGGCTGCCCAGTGGAGCGCCGTCTGCAAACACACACATGTGCACAAAAAACACACACATGCAGACACACACAAGGACTGTCAATCAAACCCTTCCTGTCAATCACATAGCTTGCCAAAAATGTATGTGTATTCACAGTGCTGTGTTACTAAGGGGCATAAAAAGTCAGTTTTGTTGCTATACTACAACTTGACATTTAGTTTGTGCTAATAATCTCATTAATATCTTCTACATAACACAAGTTATAAAGGCGTTTGAGCATTGCTCTGCTGGAATGAACTTCAGATGAACACAAAACTCATGCTTGCTTGACTCTACAGTGTATCAGTCTCATGAACTTGCTGCTGTCAACTTTTTTCACATAGTCAATGTCATATTTTTTGTACTTCCTTATTGAAGGCTGTATCTGGCATTATTTCAAGAGATTTGTCATCCTGCAGAACTGAGCTAAAACTGAATATAAAAACACAATTTTATCAGAATATTTAGTTTCATTTCAAAGAGAGCAATGGCAGCGCTGTTAAACTGCATTTAGTGCAAGATATGAATATAGTCATTGTAGTCATTGAATATTCTTACATTATTGGAAATGTCTTGAAGTAAAGTGCTGATATATTGCTGTTTTGCTTACCCATAAAACTATGAGAGCCAACAAACACCAAAAACTGCTGACAACTGCATTCGCAATGATTAGATTTACATGCAAAGATTTTATCCAATCCCATTGAATTTATTCCAATTGTAGATTAAACGTGAGGTATTTATATGCACGCTGCACTTATTAATCTGATGGAAATCTCCATGTACATACACTCTACAAGCAATCAGATCTGAAATGACATGCATGTGTAAAGTACCAATTAGTGTAGATGTTAACATGACCATGAGCATCACGTGAGTCCAATGTTACCTGAGCTTTCAGTTTTCTGGCAACATTCTGACACACATAAGTGGAATGCCTCTGTCTCTTAGTTTTGTAATACACTGATTTGTGAAACTGCCATCTGTTTTTAACTGGATCTATAATTCCTGTAGAGTTCATTTGCTCATATACTTGTCTAAACCTCTCTTGTTATTGTGAGTTTTACGGCCTTTCCACCCTGTTAACTATTTGTAAGTCTTTTAAAGTTTGAATCATAAACTTTGTCTACAGTGCTTACCATTTTTCAGCTCCCATCCAGTTAAACATGATAAACGTCTACTGCACATGTGCGGAATGTACTTTCTGATTGGTAATGTAATTAGATACAGGTATTTAATCTGGAAGTCTGATGATTTACTATATTTACCACTTTTTTAATTTGGACTAAAATTGTATTGTAAATGTCCTCAGTTGGACCAGCCTATTCCGACTAAGGTTTATCCATTCCCATATTTTCTGAAAAAATTAGTTGGATTATTAAAGACAAAGCCAATGAACCACTTTGAACGGAAGGAGAACATTCTAAAACAGGTTGCTGTGCCATCCCAAAACCTCTCAGAGACATTTAAATAACATAAAACAATGACTTATAGGTGAGTACACGTTACATGCTAAACAGTAATGAATGCCACATCTGTTCCCCAGCCAGATATTTCAGCCATAATCTTGAAATACAATGGTCAAGCGTAAAATAAGGTGGATATAGAAAATGAAAACATGTATGTATTCATTCTTCTAGGCATACTCAGAAAATATTTATTTATATAGTCTTTTTATCACAAGCTTCCCATGAAATACTGAGCTTTATTAAACACCATTATGGTCCACAGACTACTGTACTGTTTTCTGCACAACACTGAATGGTGCTTTTATTTTTTGCTATTTATTGTCTTTGGGATATTCTGGTACTGTACATATACTGTACATAGTAATTAATAAAGACCAAGCCTTAATATTAATACCAGAATAATGTGTTTTATTTATTAATCGGAAACCTTACAAACCACACACACTTGTGTTCAGGCAACATACACCTACATATTCACTTATTATACTGTTATGGTATTATAGTGCAACAGTCAATAGTCAATCTGCTTTAATAAACATCAGCTAAGACAGACAGCATGTATTGTATAACAAAGAAAGCTAAGTAAGAAGGAAAGCCCTGTGCTCTGCCTCTTTCTGCTTGGCTACACGTAATGTGTGAGTGACTAGGCAGTTTTAAGGTCTATTTGAGTAGCACCTCACTGGAGACATATTCACGGTTCATTTACATAAGCAGATTTGGCCTGAGCTGAATGGACGAGCACGGCTGCTGGTCATTAGCATACAGGCTAATTCAGCACAATGTTAGCTCGCTGAGGCTGCACTGAAGAGCCAGAGTTCAGAATGGTTATCTCTTTGCCTTTGCTTGTCTCTACATTCTGTCAAACAGGTCGATACACAACACGCACTTCATATTCTCTTATTTAACCCACTTTATGTATGGGAACCAAACCAGGCGAGGAGCAGTGAGGGGGAGCAGTGGGGTAGCGAATGAGTATTAACTTGCATAAGAGTGCACTGATTCATCTGTTTCTGAACTAGACACTTCGTATTCTCAGTCATCTTATAGGGGCTACTACGATGTTCTGTATGTTGCTGACTGCAATGAAAAAAATTCTGCATTGAATTTGTCTGTGTAGTTCATACTTCAATGTAATAATAATTTCCACATGAATTAAATCATTATGAATGTTTCACTTAGTAGTTAGTTACTACTAACGTCTGGCAGTAACTGTGTAATGCAATATATTTTATTCAGGTGGAAACTATGCACTCAGAAAAATACTTACAAACTTTTGTCCAGATTGTAAAGTCATGTAAAACAACAAGTACAAACAAACACAAGTGTTAGATTAGAAGCATTTTACTGTGTGTGCATATCAGGCAAATCTGCCACGGGCTGTGTGTGAGAGAGAGAGAGAGAGAGAGAGAGAGAGAGAGGGAGATTAGTGTCAGCTAATAGGAGAGAAGAAGAGTTAGAGAAACAAAAGATGTAGAAAGAAAGAAAGAAAGAAAGAAAGAAAGAAAGAAAGAAGGAAAAGAAAGTAAAAGAAAAAAGAAAGAAAGGAAGAAAGAAAGAAAAGAAAGTAAAAGAAAAAAGTCTCTCCAAAGAAACTATGTATCTTGTCACACAAGAGCTGGCAGACCACCTTGACCCCACAAGCCCTCTTTTCTACACTCCTCACTGTGCTGACAGCTCTTTGGTTAATTCACACTGACACAGCCCATTGAGAAATTCCCTGCCTGCCCCACTGTCTCCTCCTCATCTCCAACGTCTCTGCACTGTCCTGCAGTGTACAACATTCACTCTATCAAGGCCAGTAAAAAGTGCAGAACTCTCAATGGGCCTCCTTTTTACTGCCACTAAGCTCACTTTGAAAATCTAAGATCATATATTTATCATATATATCCAACATATTTCTCATATTTCGTTAAAGTGATGATTTATATTCCATACTCTCGTAATCTTTAACAGGCTTATACAGGATGTTATTCATGCTGTACCATAAAGACTGATATATGTAAATAAGCTCTGCCATGTTCTGCTGCCCTGTATGGTGCCTTATCAATAAGTAGATTGAGAAGAAACCCTCATTATAACTTTAAAGTGACTGGGCGGAGCTAAACTGCTGCATATTGAGTGTGTGGTAATATGTAAATTCAAGAACACAGTAAATCCAAAATAGGCTGTTGTTGCTGCTTTCCTTATGTGCACTGGAAGTGAATGGCTATGAAACTTCCTAAATCTGACTGTCCATTACAACAGCTCCTATATCTTTCTATTTATGATGTGTAATAACTATCTAGCTAATTGTATTCTCTTTCTGAAACAGAAATCCAAAAAAGGGAGAGAGAAAGAGCGTGAGTGTGTGTGTGTGTGCGCCTGTGTGTGTGTATGTGTGCGTGTGTGTGTGTGTGTGTGTGTGTGTGTGTGTGTGTCTTTACTGTGGGCCAGATGGACACACTCTCTTTTATTCTCAGTGTGAAAGGACAGCTTAAACTCAGCCTCCCTGCTAAAGCTCAATAGAGGGGCTGAGAGTATAAGGACCACCACTACTCCGCTTGCTTTCAAAGCCTGACGGCTCTCACCATATGGACCTGTTTAAAAACTCCTGCAGCTTCACACAAAAGAGCAACACTAGCAGCCTCTTACAACAACTGCAGTGATTACATTCAGTTATTTCATGGAGCGTGGGCTAACGCTGAAGCTTCATCAGGAGTTTACCATCATTGCATGAAAGCTACCTAAATATGACTCTGTACTTTACACCATTTGGGGAAAAAAGCTTCCTTTTCCGTGAATATTTTATGACAAATAGACCAACAAAAACTGAAATTACATGAGTACTGAGTATATATGTCAAACAGAGCGCTGAACATGAATACCATATGGTACATCAGCATAATTACAATGAGAAGCTGTGCTTATTAAAGGGGGGTTTCCATTGTTTATACAAGATTTCTGCATAATTACATCATAAAATATAAACAAAAAGATTGAGAAAAGACATAATCATACACAATGGTCCTTTGGTCTTTCCTGGTATACAAAATGCCTGTAAATCTGCACCCTGATGCGGAGACCCTGTTTTAGCATAGTTCTGAGAAAGATGCCATCATCATCATATGTACATCATAGGGGAGGTACATGGCTATATTTGAGTTGTACACACCTGGTTTCCAACACCACCATTATGCAAGCTTCTCTACAAATTAGTCATTTCTCACTGAACAGCTCCAAACGACCGAATTACGTACAAATGTAATACATTGGTGGATTGTCCCCTGATAAGAAAACTTGTCCCTTTCCAGTAATACCACCATTTCAGAGAGACAATTGTTTTGACTACGACATGATACATGTGCATAAATAAATAATTAGACCTGTTATAGTATCTTTTAAGACAAATGATTTCCTATATAAGCGTCCTTTTACAATACTGATAAAGGAATCGACCACTAATGTTAAACCCCGATCATTCAGGATCAGCCTGGCAGACTGACTCAGCAGTGGTGTGAAATTCAAGTTTTGTAAACACACAAAGGCCACTAGAAAATATGCGAAGCAGGCAGCCATTGGTAAACGGACCTTAATCCTTTTACTCCATACTAAAACAATCACCCTCTCCCATTGGATGAGCTGCAGAGAGAGGTGTGTGCCTGCCTTTAGGGCTGCCTGAGTTATGTGTGTTTGTTAAAGTAATAATTGCCGTGTAATTAGACTATAATTACACACAATGATGATTGTGGCACTAGCACACAGTGGGAAGAGTGCGTACCAGACACACAGATTATCATGAATTAAATATCCCCGTCCTAGCAATTATTAACGTCAAACAAGAGTGCAAATCCTGCACAGAAAACGCCTGGAGGTACAAAATACCATGACCATGTTTTTACATATTCGGCAGTAGCTTATTATATCCACTGGAGAAAATATGAAAATGAATGAAAGGGTTTGAGTGCTCTGGAAAATTGGTTTGTCAGCTCAGCCTGAACTGATTACTTCATGTAGTAACAAGTATTTTTGCTGGACTAAAGTCGATTTCACAATTTCACATAAATATTTAACATCAAAAAAGGCAAAGCAAATATTGATTTCATTTTTACTGTGTACAACATACAAGTGAAGTGTAAGTAAAGTTTACACTAAAAAAAAAAGTAAAAATTACTCACCCCCTTGTGTTTATGGCGATGTAGGTTGAAGGAATTGTGGAGAAGCAATAGATTAACAAAGAGAAAAAGTATGAAGACCAAACACAAACAATCAATAGACATTTATAATATCTTACATATCGTCGGTGTCCAAAGAAAAACAAGTATCTCCAAAATGGCAACTTTACAGGAGAGGCCAAAAACCTAATTTAATTTGAATGGAAGTCAACGGAACCAGACATTTTTCCAAACACTTTTGGGCTGTTTCTGTGGGTCCATTTATCATGAGATTCTCAGTGTAAACGGCAGCAGCTGTGGTCAAATGATGCATAAAAAAGTAAAAACGGACAAAAATGGAGATACATGTTTTTCATTGGACAGCGACGATATGAGAACTAAATAGTCAGCGTTTAGAAAAGCATTACATTTTGAAAATTTTTTTATACAACTTCATCTTACTAATATTTACAGTCTGGCTTTTTACAAACCCAATTCCAAAAAACGTTGGAACAATATATAAAATGCAAATGAAGCAGAAAACAGTGATGTATAAATCTACTTGTTTTTGAATAATAACAGCACAAAGATAGGCTATGTCATTATTGGTTTTATGATGTCTTATCAACATCATTGTTTTTTCAGAGAAATCTCTGTGTGTAAAGTAAAAGGCAGAAATCCACAAAGCAGTTCCCATGGCCTTTGACCCCTTTAAAAGCTCTGCATTAAAAAAGTACCTTTTATAACACATGAACAGGGAAATGCTCTGACAAACTCTTGTCCATATACACAGTTCACTGCTGCATCTACAAATGCCAGTTAAGTGTTTATCATGGTCTAAGACATTTACCTTTTAAATGTTTTTTTTGGAAATAATGGACTTAAATACAGTTTATAATGAAATAATCCTTCCTGAGAAAAAAGACAAAATAAAAAAGGCCGACCAGATTCTTATCAGCGTAAATATTTTAAAGCCAGGGCCTGTCGGGGTATGGTTAGTAGGCAACCTGCACTTAATAACATCATTAATGCAGGACAGATTTTGGAGCAACACATGCTGCCTTCTAGAAATTGTCTTTTTAGGGATGTCCAGGTTTATTTCAACCTTACATCTCCAAGAAACAATCTGCAAGTGTAACAGCAGCACGACTGGATAACCAGAGAGTGTAGGTGGTAGCCTGCCTACTGTGCAGAACTGTCTCCTAATGAAATACTAAGCTCCAAACACAACAACAAAGGCCCCATATGAAGTTACAGCTTTACACATTAACAGAAGAATGGCAAAATTCAAGTTTCAAAATTACATTAGTTCAGTCCATGAATCGGGTTCTAAAAGCAAAGCTGTAAACAAGCTCATGTAGCAACTTGTTGGGGATGTATTACAGGTATTAAATTTGGAATGGACATATATTCATAAGGTTAAATAAAGTAAAACATCTGTACTGTTTCATTAAGTACTGTACTTAACAATGCAGTCAAACATTTATTCATTTATTCATTCATCCTTTAAGTATCTTATTCCTCTGGATTGCAGAGGGTGCTGGAGTCCATCCCAGTGCTAACTGGGTAAAAGGCAGGAAACACCCTGAACAGGCTATGCCATCACTAATCCACTAATCATTGCTTTCTGCTTTTATTACCTTTCCAGACCCAGTCACAACTGTTCTTGGAAATGAGCTCGTGTAACAGTAATCATATGCATACATTTCTTTTGTTGGTACAGCCCTGGTTTCTCAATAATGCCTGCCTTAACTTTGCTGTTAACTCCAGTGACCATTACAGTTACCACTTCAATACATCTGATTTATTTAAACCCTTAGTCCACATCTGAGCTGAAAGGGAGCAGCAGCGTATCTGTTCAACTCTTATCGATACATCACACACGCACAAATTTACCAATGTCGAGGTGGGCGCATTGACCAAAACTGAGACTAAAGACAGGACTTAATCTAGGTACATAGATTAAAACTCACAGAGGGGATTAGGACACCTACTCCCATTTCAAAGCTGGGAGTGTTTTGAAGTTTTTGGGGTTTGATTCCAGTGGGAACTCCTCAGTTTAATCCTTCCATTCCCCCTACTCACCTTCCCCTGTTATGTGATCAGAGGAGGATCAGTATCCAGCCAGGCCCTTCTGAAGCCTCTGGCTCTCTTCCCCCTTCATTAATTTCTCTTAAGAAGATTACTGAGCCCTTGTTTGTTATTGTTTACAAATCTGCTTTCCCGGGTGTCGTATTGTAGAAGTAACCGCGTGAAGACATGATGAGGGCTGCTGAACAATGAACATCTCCACAGATCACTGCATCATTCACACAGCTTACACAATAGAGGCTGCTGCTTCACCAGCTTACTCATGCCCATTTGTTTCTGTTAGAGCAGAATACGTCACAGAAGTAGAGTACTGAGAACTGAGTGAGTCTACTCTCTCTTCAAACCTCCTGACAACACGTGAATATTACTGACGAGGAGCCCACTAGAAACAACACACAGAACAAAAGAGAACACTGGATTATTTTACATTCCTATAAAGGTTCCTAGAATATAGGTTCCCCTTTTGCTTTGGTCATATGGTTCTAGAAAGAACTACAACTGGTAATTCTTTACATCATGTGTAGGTTTAACTTCAAAAGGTTATCCACACTTACAACTCTTATTTACAAATAGCATATAGAGTAGATGTCTGAGAAGGTTTAATGATTAAACTAAAACCGACAAATAAAAAGTGTCTGTTGTTTAAAAAAAAACATTGTTCCAATAAATGGAAACCAAGCATTACAGTAAAACTCTTAATAAATAACAGTGAAATAAATCAGTCACATGTGGATTTATGGTGGGTGGGAATAAATGTCACACTGGGTTTCCAGGTAAACATTTTTCAAATGGACATTTAGAAAATTTTGGCAAAAAAAATTAACATCAAGTCATGTCTCCATCCATTACAGTATTCAACCACCCTAGTAATGTGAAGAAACTTAAGCCACCATGATTTTTAGGAGCTGTGTCAGAACTAGCAAGATTAGATTAAATTCAGGTTGAATTATCTTCACAGCTATTTGCAATCTCTTTTTGCTGTTTGCAGCTTAGAGATGTGCCCACCTAATGAGCGCTGAAATCTTTGTGGCATTCTGATGATGTCCACATTGCATCTGGGCATGCGAACACACCAGTCAGTTCTGGGAGTACATTGTGTATTGAGCATTTCAAAAGGTTAAAGCTACCTACAAAAAGCTACGATCAGACCATCTGCAGAGCCAATGTTTACAGTCACTGGCCGCACATGCTCACTGATAAGAGAAGCACCACTGTGTGATTCTATAAACTGACCACTTATGTGGAGTGTAGGGTAGCCACTGTGTATACATTGATGTCAAGCACAATCATGTGACTTGAAGCGTCATCCAAAAAAATCCACCCCCCCCCAAAAAAACACTTTAGCGACATTCTAACTTTTCTACCTCATTTTATCATTAAAACTTGTGGAATGTGAGTTAGATGGAAAACCCGCTATAGAAAACCCGCTACACAGAATATGAGCAGCAGCCTAACCAGGTTTCACCCAGTTGTTGAAAACAGAAAACCCACTGTGTAAATCACTGTGTATCTGTAAAAAATATTGAGTTAACTGCCTTTAACTCCATGCTAATGTACTGCTAAATGAATGCCAGCAGATTTCCTTGTTTTTAAGAGTGTATTGCTTCTTAAAGGCAAGAGGAAATATTAAGACATGAAGTAAAAAGAGTGGATCGAAAGTATGCAGCAAGAACAACATGTTAAAATCCCAGGGTTTATGTGTACTTACAGTGACAAAGTCCTGAAGAAGCGAGGGTAAAAGAAGAGGAGAGAGTGGAAGCAATGAGACTGTAGAAATCGTAGTCAAATGCATAAAACATGGTCAAGGACTATAAAGCACAAAGTCCTACCATTATAATCCAACTGATTGTCATTTTGGGGTTTCACAAGTGATCCAAAGCAACCGTTTGACAGAGAGAGATGAAAGAGAAGGCACATCTTTTCACTGATTAATTTAAAAGGATGTGTTATCTTCTTCTGTATCATCTTCGGTGAGCAGAGTTTTAATCATTTGGCTGTGATGATTCAAACACAAAATGCTCCCCCCTCCCGAGACACCAATGCCAAGTTCACCACACAAAGCCTTCCAATCTTCTGGAGCAATTCAAGCCATGCCATTAATTCCACAAAAGCCAAATGTAATTGATTGATAAGGGCTCCAGATTAACCTTTCCTATGAGTTTTTGTCTCTCAATCTCGATGGCCACATAAGATGCTGTCTATCCCATCAACACTATCTCCTTTATCAGATCCTGGTTAAGAGCATTGGCCATTACTGTTGACCTGGGGGGACTGGAGGAGTAAAAGGGGGCCACTCAATATGGCCGCCTTTGACTGCCACATCTAAGGCCAGATCAGATGAGAGTGTCCTGGCTTATCTTTAAGGGCAACATAGATGGTGCTTTTGAACTGGTTTCTCTTTTGAAAATGTATTGTTGGCCAAAGAAGAAAACCTTGTGTGCTCTTTGAAAATGTCCTGCATTGGTGTAGTTTAGCATTAGCCACACAAAAGCAGCACTTTGGTATCTCTGCTTGCATGCCAGTGTAAACATGAAATGTGTTAGATACATGCATTCTCCCCAGCTCAAGTAGATTCATACCCTTGGGCTACCAAAGCAAGAATCCTGGGACTGTGGGAAGGAATCTTTTGGCAGAACACGTATGACATTGGTCTTAGTGAAATCTCTCCTGCCTGAAGGACCAACAGAGAAGAAACAAGTGTATAGACTTTTACACCCTTAGTTGGCAGTCATATACATATAACGCTGGAGGTTAGTTTTAAACTGTCTGTGCAATGCTGTCCAGTACCATCAAGAAAAGCCAGTTTTAACGTTATATGCATTTAACTGCAGTGGAAACAGAAGAGTACACATCGAGTAAACTGGGTGTCAGTGCTGGTTAAGGCATGCTCTAAATATGCTAACAAATCTACTCCTAGTAGCATTAGCAGTAGCAGTCGAAGCAGTAAGCACATTTGTCAGTTGCTTTACGGAGGCGCTGCAGGCAATAGCAGTGCCAGCCACTCCCTGTTGCCTTTACTCACCCCACTGATCCTGCAAATTCACTAAACTTCATGGAAATTTAATAAGTGCCGCTGCTTTGGGCCCCACTCCTGCAGAGCCCAAGCCTGCTGCTGCTAGGCACATATGTGATGATTTACAACCAGACACTCATTTACCACCTTCCTCTTTTTCTTCCTCTCTTCTTGTCCCTCTCCACCCTTGTTTCGGAAGTGCCTGTTATTGTAGCCTAAGTAGCAGAATAGACAGCCTTGGGGCACCGAGCTTCTGAACTTTAAGCCAATCCAGGCTTTGTACACATCCAGGGGCCAAACAATATCTGGAAATCGTCAACGTGTTTTATTTTCTTTTCTGCTCACCTTCAAAGCGAGCTGCAAGGCCTTTCAACAATATCAGGCGACAAAATGCTCCTGGTCAAAAGATCAAAAAATCTGTTCCTGTCTGGTGGTTTTCATCCCGTGCCACCGTGTCTTCCTCCTTCTGGATAGCTGTAGTGTTACGCATACATCATTCATATCCTTTCCAAGCTCGAATTACCCTTCGTACCTCTATTGTTTCAACACAATGTGACAGTGTGCGTCATGTAACAGTACACACTCAAAAGAAGACATCATGTCTTCTTTTAATCTAATGTCACTGAAGGCTGAACTCCTAGGCTGTGTTAAAGCCATGGACTGAATTGTGTAAATGTGTTAATGTAAATAATGCATGGAATACAGTTGTGTAACAATGTATTGTAATGTTGTGATATGGAGATGCCAAACTGTGATAATGTGCATCATGGATATGTTACAATCCATTGTAGGAAGCAGTCGTACTATTTTGCCATCTAAACTACAGCGTTTTGAAACTGTTGGAACATAAGACTATAAAGAAGGGAGGAGAAGGGCAAAAACAACAAGGCAGTTAAGAAGCATGTTTCATAGTGCACCTTATACCATAACACCATTTAATACTCTGGGGACACGGATTTGTTGAGAATTCCATACACCACAAACCTTTAAATATGGGAGACAATAGGCAGGGTATGAAAGCTTATCTGGGCATGCCAAAAAAAGTGATTCCAGGAGAGCATGAGGACACAAAGCCACACATACAGCTACTTCCTCCAGTAAAAGTAAGCATTTAAGCTTCAGTAATCACTGGATTATTGTTGGTGGCTGTGGTAAACTGAACCCCAAAGTTTGCAAAAGATCTAGTTTCCATAGAAACCTGTACAACAATATGATCACCATCACCGTTTTTCTTAATTTTATAATTTGATTTAAGATATCTTGGGAATCATAATCCCAGTAGAATGGATCACCAGTATAGAATAAAAAGAAATTATATCACGACATTTCAGTGACGTAAATTTGAAGCATGTTTTCACCGTAGCCTTTACAGTTGAGCGTGTTGCACTACCACTGTATTCTTTGTTTCTTTATAACATAACGGTTTGATTGTTTTGGAAGGAAGAAAGGATAAGATCATGTCTTCAGCGGGGCCTGCCGTGAGGGGAGGGTTATGGAATTGGAGACAGGGCTGTTTGTGGTTTGTAGTTTTCCAGACATAGAGAGGGCTGCGGGGGCTCACCTTTTTGGGGGCCAGGGTGGGGTCCTGCAGCAGGAGCTGGCGCAGACCAGGAGCATTCCCTAATGCTGCACATCGCAGCCACTCCCGTTCCAGAGGGTCCATCTGCATCCTCTGGAATAGAGACTGCAAAAAAAGGCAAACCCAGAGACAAAGTAGGAAGCATAACATCAGTTTTGTATATTTGGAAAAAAAATGTGGTGTGTGAAAAGACTTTTACATCACAGCATTAAATAGAAGTATAGCAGAAAAATAAAGCAATGGAAAAATGGTAACACATCGTACAAACAAATAAACGGTGTATGCCAAAATGTATGTATCTTTCAGAACTGCTTGTACACGTGCCTGGCAGTGTGCCTCTCCTTCTCTACTGTATGTAATCAGTAACAGTTGAGCCCTTTAGTCTCAGCTAGCTTCAGACTCACTTCATCGCTAATCTGGAACTGGTTCCTAGCGGCCTTAGCTTAAATGAAAACAGACAGGAGCCCATGTCTCCGCACTGATCAGTGAACTGTGACCGGTTCTGGGGCCCTCCAGAAGCCCCTGGTCAACACAAGAACCCTGTTGTTAAGCCTGGCAGAGGAGAACGGGGGCCCCAGCACTCAGATAACATGACCAGAAATGATTGTGCAGATCCACACACCACTAATCCCTACGTTTAGCACCTGTTTATGATATGACAAATTGAAACCCCCACCGTGATAGATTTGGACATCACTGCAGCTATGGCACAAAACACTGATCCATCATGACAACTCACCGCAAGCATCACAAGGCATGCTAACAGCGCTACCTCGGGAGTTATGGACATATGTGAGTGATAAAATCTCACAGGAATGCAGAACCAAAGTATAAAATAATTAGGGGCCAGGGGATGTACAAGGGGAGAGGCATGGCAAAGGGTTAGTAATGGCTACATGTGTGTAGTGGTTGAAAGGAGCAGAGAGAAAAGCAGAAGGTGGTGGATGGGGGGTGGTGGGGGGGTCCTGCAGCCATGCCCTGCACTGACCTCTGCCCTCGTGTTAAAGGCAGAGCGTGCAGAAAGGAGAAGCAAAGCGGCTGCAGATCAAAAAGGCTGACAGATGAAGGGGAAGGGTCTGCTTGACCTTGACTCTTTAATGTCAGCTGTGTCTCCAGACAAGAAAACCCTGACATGAGCACCATTCATCTGTGTCTGTTAGCCACACCAAGTGCCAGAACACAACATAAGCTGTTAATTAAGGCCGTGTCATTAGAAAGCAACTTAATACGCTGACACATTTTCATAAAAATATATAGCACTTCAAAAACACTTTGCTGTTTCTTCACGGCATGTCCATTACAAGGTAAATACTGTAGTGCTTGTTTAAACGCTGTAGGGCAGTTTGTTGATGTATCGACGTTTTAAACTGATCTGAAAGAGAAAGATCTGGTGACTAGGCGCTTGGGCAAAGCCAGAAACCCAAGACATGAAAGAACAAAGATGGTCCCTGAGCGCAAATACAGCACAAAAAAACCTTCACATATATATCCCATGATGCCACAGGCGGAGGAAATTCCCGCTGTGAGGGAGCAGACCCCAATAACAAGATCCGTAAAAATAACTGTGACTTCCTGTTGCTATGGTCAACAAACACTGAGATGATTGATGAAGACAAACTGCTAGACTGATGGACATTGCGAGATATCTCTTTAAGACGGACTGTCTTTCCCCAACCTCTTTTGACACATGAAAGGCCCTGGTCTTTCTCCCAGACAGATCAGATGTCAAACCTCTCAGTTTTCTTTCTCCAGGTGTTTTTTTAGTTGTTTTCTTCAGCAACTCATACAAGTTTACAGGTCTCTCAAAGGCCGTCAATGGAAAACAATGTCAACACTCCAATGAATGCCAACATAAAGAGAAAACATGATGAAGAAGGGTATCTATTTGTTAGTTTTTCTTTTGGGGAGGGTGGAGGAACGAAAAGCATTAACCACTGTCATAATACATTTCATTTTTATACACTCCACCTACCTGCAGTCTTCCCATTAAACAATACTGATCTGCAACTACTCTTGTTGCTATACTAAATACATATGAGAACATTTCTCCCACTGTTATGAGTTTATTTAAAGCACATTCATTTCATTTTTACAATACCTCTGGTAAAGTATACACCATTGTAAATTTTGATCAACTGTTAGGCTAAATGACTACTGTTGTGAACTATAGATAACTGTTACGCAACTGTGTCAAATTGTGAACAACCATCAGGCCCACTCCTTATTACACCTAAAGCTGTGATTTATATATTCTAATGAAGGGCCTGCTAGCAAGGCCATTTAGCTAATATAAGCTAAAATTTAAGAAGCTAGTCAGCAGGTTAAGGAGCTAGTACTTCAAGCATTGGTACCAAAGCATTGTATTTCATAAGATTTAAATGAATTAGCACTGTAGTTGCTCTTGTAGTTGTGGGGAACGTGAGGAGTGATGAGAATCAGGGATGTAAAACATCTAATGCATTTATTACATTAAATGTTCATAAATACATATAGATATTACAGTTGATAGTTTTGCAAAAATGTTTCGGCGTAAAAGTATTTCCCCCCATCCATTCATGGTGGAAGGGTACATGTACGATGCTGTGAAGCAAAAGAGTGCCGGAAGAGAACACATTGTTACCTTTTTAATATTACATATAAAACCTCAGAAAACACACATTGGTTCATTGGTCACTCTGGACAGTAAATGAAATGGCTTTATCTGTGTTGTGGAAACCATGACCTCTGGTTCGTATCATCACCAATGTAAAGAAAATCAGTAGGTCTATAAGTTTCTATATAATGGATCGTTTCACACAAAACCCGTCTGAATGACTTTCTTTACATTTAGACAGCTTGCAGACATTTTATGCAAACAGATTTATAGTCAGTGGAATTCCCTTAAGTGGTGATTTCCCCTAAATCTCTAAACCATCTTATTTCATAGTTTTGTATGTACCAAATCCAGATCTTTCCAGTCATTTGTGGTGTTACTAACAGGAGTGACGTTAGACTGACTCTCTCTGGAAGACTCTCAGCTGGGAAGAGGTGAGTCAGGTCTTTTTTGGAACAAGGACAGTGCCGTGTTAGCTCTCCTGATGCTCATATCGCAGCACCACTCTGTGAAGGTGCTGCTTCAGACAGGGCGCTAGCACTACATGGCAATGCAGAGAAATGCCTGAAGTAGACTGCTAACTGTTTATGCTGGCACGTACAGAGAATGAGACAGAAGTCAGGGGCTCCCTCACTGGGAGAGCAGATATCACATCAGCAAGTTTTGTGCCCTCTGCTTGGACACTGGGGATATAACAAGAACACAGTCCACTTGGATGTCGTGGCACAGAATTTCAGAGACAGAAATAGATCTAGCCATTAAACCGGCCTATGTCAGAATGTCCAGATAATATTTAGATTTAGTGGCCTAGTTGTAAGAAAGACATCTGTAGTGTATTGATAAAGGTTAACAAATTACTGCAACTGACACAGGGCATCACTAACGAAACTGCAGTGGCAAACACAACAAGACTGTGTACTAAATGTACGATACATCTGCTGCCATATCAAATGCTTGTAAGGTGTTTTTACTTTTTCCATCATCTAAAAACACCACTTGCAACTAACAATGCATGAACATTCAACGAGCAATGGACCAATAGAAATGGCCCAAAACAGCTGGGACAAAAACATTCATCATTAGTGCTTCAGAACATTTAATGTTACTGCAGCACAGTAATGCTAAATCTAGGGTCATTGTGTTCATAGTTTTTGTTAGTCGTTTTTTGGAACTGTTGGTGCATTTCTCTAACTTATCGAAGTTCACAGCTACCTACTGTGATGCATTCTGTGTGTCACAAATGTCAGGATATCTTATTTTTGTTATAACTTGCAGTCCTTTAGTGAACCACATAATTGCCGCAGGCGTCGCAGTTCAGTTATAAGTGAGCTTTAGTTAATGAAATCAGTTTATCTCCACAAAAAAAAACTGAGGTCAAAGCACAGCAAGTCAGAAAGCCTGAATGTTTCATTTTACCTCAACCGTTCAGCTGAGCTTACGGTCTTATCCTTGTAATACACATGCTCTCACTCTAATATTATTATTACATTCACTAACAAAGTGTACGCTGAGAGTTTAGCTCTCTTTGAGTGGAATAGGTGAGGCAGAGGTCAAGGAACATGCCCCGCTGTGAATTTATCACCCAGACATAAAATTAACATGAGAAAGAAGCCATAATTGGCAGGCCAGTTGGTAGTCTGCCAATAAAGTTTACAGCAAAGTTTAAATAAAAGTTTACAAGAGACAAACTCCCCTCGTTTATTCTGAAATTAATGTCTTTGGTGTTTTATGGCTCTGTTCTCCAGTGACTCTTGCTTTCAAAGCAAAGCTCCCAGCAGCTAGTTTATGATGTGCTTTATGACATAGCTTCAAAATTCATGGGCATGGATTCATAAATCACTGGCTCGCAGTTCTTTTCAGCTGCATGCCTCACAGCGGTATTTTTAGGGTCACAAAACACTGATTCCTGGTACCTGCATAAGCGAGACATTTTGCTTCATGCATAAAGTTCATGAATTTGATTTTTGGAGTAATTTAATTTGGTCAAATAATGAATAAATCCAGCCAATAAATTTCAAGCATAGCTATAAAGCTTCATGGGTTCCATGTGTATGTTCTCATAGTGTGGCCATAAGTTTGACTCATCTAGTGCAAAGTGGCTGGCAGTGTTTGTGCTGTCTCTCGCTGACTCCGTATTAATGAGCTTTTGCTGCGAGCAGTGGCATGCAGGGTCACGGCCATGACGGCGGAGTTCACAGACCTGTTTACAGCGCAGGTGAGAGATGTGCAGGGGAGAGGTGTCACCTCCACGTTAATTAAAAAACGCGAGCATTCGCCGAGGGGGCTGTCCTTCAGCTGCCCGCCTGCTGGGGGGACAGAGGCTGGCTCGCCCTGCGCTGAGGCAGAGGTGTTGATACAGCTCAGAAGGCAAAATTGCTTTTAAAGGGGTTTATTCACCTCTGCTAAATGAACTGGCAAAGGTTTCAGAGGGCCAGTTGAGAAAACGATGTAAATGAATATAAATGAGACGCTGTAGTCCTCAACTACAGGGCCTAATGAGGTGCTGTGTACAGCTACATGCAAATGTCTCTACATAATAAAGCAAATCATCCTTTCTGCACTTCTACATATGTATAACTACAGTAGAAAAGCTATTTTACCATGACAGAGGATGCCGTAACACTCCTGGTATCTTCCTCAGGGCCTTCCTTGACACATAGACAAAAACACAGTTTCACTACATCATATAATGACATAGTGATGTAAGCAACCATCCTCGTCTCTATTCTTCATCCATAAATAAAATAGAAAAGTCCTACCATGGCAGAGGACGCCGCTACACTCCTGGTATCTTCCTCCAGGCCTTCATGTTCATCACTCTGAAACATACACACACCACACAGACACAGAGGGTTTTACACAGTGTCAGGACATGGGGCCTTACACATTCCCCACATCTCAACTGCAGCCCATTTGGTCAGATTCTGAAAAAAGTCTTGTAAAATTCCAAACCAGTCATTGTCCATGAACCATCAGCCAAAACTGAATAACATATAGATGTTCTGTGAAAAGCTTTATACCCTGTCTGATGCAGAACAGTAATCAGGCTCATCTGTGAAAAACTGAAAAAGTGAGCTGAACCTGATAAGTCAAGCCTTACAGTATCAGTGCTTCTCTCAACCTGCACACAGACCTCAGCAGACCTCTTCACCTTTACCTAATCAGTAAGGGTGTTTAAAGAATGAGCCAGAGAGACACATGATTATACATTATTACTATTGCTGCTGCTGCCCCTGCAGAGTCCTTTTTATTAGAATAGCAGATACTGAAAGTGAAAAGATGCGGCAACACCAAACCCAGTCTTCCTTCGTCTGTGTACCCAGCGAGAGAGGGAGAGAAACAAGTTAACATCAAACGATTCAACATCAAATGATGCACTTTACAGTCTAAAAGAACACTCACAACATAACATTATTCTTATCTGATGTTCATGACATGAATAAATAAATACACCAATAACTTCAAGAAGTGGCAGTAAAATGAATGTAAAACAATGTTGGTATTGGAAAGGATACTTTTAAAATGTAATAGGTTACTGAATACAAGTGACCCTGTTAAAATGTAATGTAAATTAAATGTAATGAGTAATTAAACTGTTTTACTGACTTTAACTTCATTGATAAAGTAACTTACTTAATTACTTTTAACATGGCTAATGGCGCCAAAAGCATGGGGCCTGTCACAGACCTGGTAAAAGTACAGTGATGTGCAAGAAAGAGGTTACACCAATATTGACAGTATCAATATCAGCACCTTTCTGTAACAGGACTTGTCTCAGTGTTCTTGATATTCCAGCTGTGATAAAACTGTTAGCGTCTGGTTGTCTGATTACTGATTATTATATTTAAAAGAAGAAGACATCCATAGGTTAATAAGGACTTTTCAAAGACCTATCCCATTCACATCCACCCTGATGTCACATCACATGCAAGAGAAGACCGGCTCAATCATGAAGTCAATACCTCAAGAAATGTAGGTTTTCCTCCCAACAAAGTGACCACGGTTTAGCATAACAAAGACCCTCCAGCTTCTCCCTTAAAGTCACATCACCTCTCTGCCCCCCCGCACAAAAACAACACTCTCTCTCTCTCTCTCTC
>JAMWET010007658.1:822500-837500 GCA_024036415.1 Prochilodus magdalenae | reverse complement strand
GTGCAGGAGTCAGGCTCTGATGAGCATGAAATCACAGGATAAAGGGAAAAATCTCTCTCGTCTCAGCTTAGATTACCACTACAGCGCTCGACTTATTGTCTTTTTGCAGAACACTGGCTGTGAGGTCTTCACAATACAATGTAGGTGCTTATTCAAAGGACCATCAGAGGCAAAGTGGTCACAGATATGGCGACAATCAGACGGCACTTATCGCCATGCCTTATGCCAAATGTATAGTGGAATCTGTATGTAATTGGACAGATACAGAATATTTGTTGCCTGTGTTCTGTACTTCAGCTCACTGGACCTCAAATTAAACAATGACTTTGAGGTTGAAGATTGTCATTTTTCATTTGGATCTGTACTGGATGAACCATAGATCATCATTTTTATACATAGCTCCACAGTTTCCGGGAACCATGAAAACCCAGCCAAATAAACACTTTCTGGACAGCTCTAAATGGCCAAGTTTACTACTTGGATGCAAATCCTTTCCAATCATAACAGACTTAAATCTGTAACTAGACACTGCTGGTAGATTGCTGGCTGGGAAGTGGGAGGCAACATGACAACTGATCATTAATGCTGTTTGGTTGGATTTAACGCAAGGCAGTTTGTAAAACATTGAGTAAAAAGGCAGTTAACCTGCAGGTCCTCTATTGGCCATTCTGCCAGCAGGATTGGAAGAATCAACTACATCTTTAATGAATATAATCAAATAAAAGATATCTTGAGTGACAGCTCTGTTTTCAGATCAACTAGAACACTGTTGGCTATATGTGTGACATGTCTGTAACGTGGCTGTAAAGCAGATCTTTCCTCTTTTTCATGATGCAGGTCTGAATGGTTTAGAGTGAATGTGCATAAGACAATGTGGTGCTGTGTTTTACTCAACTCACCCTGCCTGAGATGGCTGCTTCACTGAGTAGAGACAAGGTGTCGCTTTTGAGGGACTGCAGGTCACTGCCGCTGAAGTCTGTGACATCACTGAGACCGGCAACAGAGTTGGCATCAGCGGGCAGAGTGCCCTCCTGCTTTTCTGATTCTGCAGTGTCCTCTGCCTGCCTTTCCTCTGACGCCTGTGCCCAAGAACAACACGGAGAAAACCTTTAGGCACAAACCTCAGCTAAAATCCCCAGTAGTCTAGACACCAGACAAACAGATAGAGTAAACAGCCCATTGTGTTAGCTAAGACGTGTGTACTTGTCATGAATATATTCAATACCGCTAGTAATGCAAACAGAGATACAAACACACCTCAATTCTCCCTCAGCACACAGCGACAACTCTCAACATGAAAAACAGCACATCTATCAATTTCAATAAGCAGCCTTGTCTTTCAAAATCTCTTTGGTGTGCTGCAAAATTAGCATATGTGAGGCTATTTACAATCCAAAACAAATCTCCAGCCACCGCTATGAAAGTTACATCCATCCCTGCCATGGATGAGATTGAAAAGGCTTGCTGTACTTGTTGCATGCAATTATGGTCCAACAAAAAGACACGGGAGATGGTTTAACATCTCATAGAGACTGTAATTACTCAGTAACAGCTCCAGACTGCCAGCCCCATGGGATCTCATTACTGAGACACTCATCATACAAACCATTTAGACAAACACTTCCCTTCACCAACAAAGTACACTCTCGAAGGTTTTAATGAAAGAGACGCACAAGAAAGCCACACCAATCAGTTTAGTGCAGTTAATTACTCTTGTGAAAGTGTGTGGCAGCATCGTTAGATAATTATGACACCAATTCACACTTGAAAAAGTGAGGCCTTCTGGTTGACTGTAGTGGATCTAGCTAATAATCAGAGTTTGAGTTGCCCAGGCCTCATCATGAGAGAGAAACAGATATGAGATTATCTGTGGGTGTATCTGAGCAAATATTAGAACAACTTGCTGAATGGGTCTATAACATAAACACACAGTACTGTGAAAAAGTGTGTGCCCCCACTCCCAGATTCTTCTATTTGTGCTTGTTTTTAGATGATAATTTCATTTATTCTAGGAAAAATGCTGTTCATTCCAATATGTCCTATATGCAAAATCAACTGCTAAGCTAAGTCATGGTCAATGTCAGTGAATATGATTCCACAATGAGAAAGGCCCTGAGCAAAAATGCTATCCATAGAAAAAAGCTACAAGGTGCAAAAGAGATGACTCTCAAGAGGTGAAAAATGTGGAACATGGTCCTGTAACATACGCCATGAAGCTAACATGTCATGGTCTGGAGCTGTTCTGCTTTTGCAGGGTCTGGGCAACTTGTCATAGTTGGTGGAACCATGACTTCTGCTCACTGTCAGAAAATCCTGAAGAAGAATGTCTCAAAAATGTGAGTCAAAATCCTGACATGAATCACATTGAAATGCTGTGGTAGGACATCAAATGGGCAGTTAATGCCCAAAACCCCTCCAGTGTAGCCAAATTTAAAACAGTCCGACAAAGAACAGTCGCCCGCCAAAATTCCTCCACAGCGATCTAAACGACTCCTGACTTTTCACAAGGGTTTGACTGCAGTTACTGGCCAGGGCAGCATGACCAAGTATTAGATTTATGTGGACAAGCTTCAGTGGGTGCCATGTGTGTTGTGCGCCCATGACCAACTACACAGACAAAGGCCAAACACTTCTTAAACATTTCACAGGTGGAGCATGTACCATGGATTTGCTTTGTGTTGGGGAGACATGGCAGAAGGCAGTGACAGTGCTCCAGATATTTCCAGCTGTAAGAGAACAAAGTGTAAAGTGTGGTCATATTCTGGTTTTTATAGGAATGCAAAGAGGAACTTGTTTGATGAGTATTAAAAGAGGGCTAAATAATAAGAAGGATGTTTTGATAGCCTAAATCAGCTTATCAGGGGTTGGCAGTGATAGCAGTACTGTACTGAATCTGTAAAGTATTAACAATAAAAACACAATAAAATGTTTAAATGCTCTAATGTTTGAGCAGTTTAAACCTATCGCTGCATGGCACCACCTTTAACATACATGCACATTTGAAATTGTTTTCACATGTTTACATGAGGTATTGGCCATGTTAATAAGTTTAAGATTTATTTTTCAGCACCCGCAGCAACACAGAAGGGTAAGCGGCTTAGACGAAGGATAAATAAATGAAAGAATATTGATAACCATGATAATATGTCACTACAATCATGATATTTAATTTTCATACAGTTGTGTCTCTACAATACAGAGACATGTGACATAAGAAAATAGCAGCTAACACGTTCTATTCCTCATTCCACTCGTCCATTTCTACAGAAGCAGATAGAGCACTTATCACTGTGCTCTCAACTCGAGGTTTGCATGTTTGGATACTGGCTTTGTCCAGTTTTCACACATACGCTAAAGGGTAATATTAGCATAAATAATTTCTGTAGGATTTGTAGATCTAAACTGTTAACGACTAGGTTCACATTAATCCTTAGCTCTTTATTAAACAACCGAGCTAAAGTCATTAGGGGGACAAATGCAGAGAGGTAGTACTCATAGTCTCACAATCATCAGGCATGTTTAAGTACCTAATCACTTCATTTCAAAGCTTCATCCAAAACTGGACATGGCAGATACTTCAGCAGCATTGACCTGCAGTCCCTCAGAACAGTCCACTACTTAAAAATATAGGGGCCTAAAACATCTTTCTGGCGTTCTGGAGCAGAACCATGTTTCCTCCCACAAAGAACATTCTGATGGATGGAAGAAACTAAAACCACTTAACTGAAAGGTTGAAGTGGTTCTTCTTTGGCGTTGCTGCAAACAACCCTTGACTTTTAAAGGGGAAATTAACATGAATGATTACGAATGCATTGTCTGACACCTGTGGCAATGTTTTATGAAAGTCCTGAAGTGTAGTTTTGTGTTATGTATTATTTTGTTAACAGTCATGACTACGCAGGGTGTGGCAAGGTGAAAGAAAGTACCCAACAGTAGACACAAAATCACATGTAGTTCAGTGGTCATTTGGAAAGTAAATAAAACAGGTGTATTTGTGAGAAACTGGATACTCTGATTTCCCATCAGCACTGCTGTAAAGAACGTACCATGGCAAGTGTTGAAAGTAATGCAGTGCAAATGAATAAAATTCCTGCTTATAAGTGCACACCTACAAAATCACTAGCATAAACACTGAAGCAAATAATAATAACAACACTGCTATGAACTGGAGTACTTAAGAAAGCTCGTCTTCTTCTCCTGTGTCCTCTAAAGCAGAGTGGACACGTTGTGTTTAGCTTGAGCTCTAATTAACTTTGCTCGTGTAGCTGAGCACCAGTTGGAGTGGCATACTAAAGCTCCACTTTGCTGGTTTTGATCAGAAACATGCAGGGGAGCCTGGTGGAGGCTACAGAGGGGAATGGATGGTGGCGTGTATGACAACCGGAACGTTGCTGTAATGGCCAGCAATGATTATCGTCCACTGGCGCTTATTTCCTTCTGCTGTTGCTGTGGCTGCACGTGTGCACATCATCATTAAAGTGGCACGCGCGTCGATGAACGAAGCGCTCCTACTTTTCATAAAGATCCAAAGAATGAACTGCAAAGAACAATGGAGACTGGAGGAAGGGGCGTCTAGGGCTGGGTGTGGAGAGATGTTCAATGTGAAATGACATGAGAATCTCGTGTCAACACCGCTGCATACGTCTGTGACATATCAAAGAGAATAAACAAGACTGTGATTTCACAAGGAGCTCGACAGGGAAGGAAGGAGAGAGAGAGAGAGAGAGAGAGAGAGAGAGAGAGAGACAGAGAGAGAGAGAGAGAGAGAGAGAGAGAGAGAGAGAGAGAGAGAGAGAGAGAGAGAGAGAGAGAGAGAGAGAGAGAGAGAGAGAGAGAGAAAGGGAAAGGGGAGAAATAATGAGAAACAACAAAACTAGAGATATAATGAGAGAGGGAGAGAGAGATGAGGAGAGAGAGAGTGGGAAGTGGGGAAGAAGACATGGAATGAAGGAGAGAAAAGGATGTGATTGAGTGAGAGAAGAGGGAGACACACAGAGAGAAGGCAGAGTAATTAAAAGAAACAGAGAAAGAGAGGTAATGATAGAGAGAGGGGAAAGAGGGAGAGAGAAAGAAAAAGTGAGGGAGAGAGAATAGCTTAGTGTGAAAGAGAGATAAAAGAGAGAGGGATGGGAGAAAGAAGGAGAGAGAGAGAGAGAGAGAGAGAGAGAGAGAGAGAAAGAATTCAAATGATTCAGTGAGTAGGAGAGAGAAAGAAGAGAAAATAATTCAGTGAATGTGAGATAGAGAGAATGAGATTGAGAATGAGAGGAAAGAGAGAGAGAGAGAGAGAGAGAGAGAGAGAGAATAATTCAGTGAATGTGAGATAGAGAGAGAATGAAAATGAGAGGGGAGAGAGAGAGAGAGAGAGAAAGATTGAGCGAGAGAGCAAATGATTCAGTGAGTAGGAGAGAGAAAGAGAAAATAATTCAGTGAATGTGAGATAGAGAGAATGAGAATGAGAGGAGAGAGAGAGAGAGAGAGAGAGAGAGGGAGGGGGAGAGAGATAGAGAGGGAGGGAGGGAGAGAGAGAGAGAGAGAGGGAGAGAGAGAGAGAGAGAGAGAGAGAGAGAGAGAGAGAGAGAGAGAGAGAGAGAGAGAGAGAGAGAGAGAGAGACTGTGACAGGCGAAGATCTTCTAAGTGGGGCTCCGAGCTGCAGGACTCCACTTCTTCTAAAAGAGCGCGCGCTAAATTCGAGGCGACAAGGCGGCGCGCGGCTGGCACGCGGAGAGCTGCGTTTTCCTCAGAGCTCCGTTTTGTGTCGAGCGATGCTCAGAAGAACACACCGGCTGGAAGAAAGAATAAAAATATGCGCTGTAGACACCAGCTCTGAAAATCAGCTCTGAAAGGCTGTCACGAGCGCGCCTCACATCTCCCGCGCCCGCGCTCCCAGTCTGCCGCCGTTAAAGACTCGGCAGAGACGCGAGCGCTCGCACTGCAACAAGAACTCTCCTCAAAAAGCGCTCAGAAAGGCTCTTTAAAGATAAAACCCCGAACACGTTACGCTTCTGTTTGCACAACCTTTCTCCGCTCGGCTACTGTTCCTCCTGTACATTCACTTCGCTGAGACAACTGGAAACCAACTTTAACCTCGAAAAGCACTCTGCAGCGCACGCTAATGCTGATGGGGCTGGGTTTCTGGGTGGTGGAGATAATTTGATCATCAGTCTGACCCTGACTACACGCTTACAATTACGCTACGAATCACTCGATGCTCTTAAACTACAAGCTTATGTAAAAGCCAAGCTATGTTCTCGGTGCTCTCTGATACAATAACCGGGGTTAATCAGATTCGTTCAGACTATAGGAGAGCTGCTCAAAGCACTGCTCTAATCGTGCATAACTTCACAGTAGGATAGCTGGTATAGTTACGTGTACTTCTGTAAATCTCAACTGGTTTTACACTTCAGTGTCAATTTATAACTCTTATCTCTACTCGGGTATATGAGGTTTAACTCAAGTTCAAATTTAAACTTGCACAACTTTTAATAGATGGCTGAAAATAGATGCTTTTCTGGACCCTCTAAAAGTCACCCCAGAAAGTACATCCATGCTGCACACATCATTTTACTTCACGTCACTGTTTAGTGTTGTGGCCAATCTATAAACACTCCAGAAAACCTGGGACATTTTGTAAACATGATATGTCCATTATCTTTAGAATGTTTATATAACTGACCAAAGCACAAAGAAATTACTTTTTGATGAAAGATGACTATCCTGATTATATAAACACATGTTTAAAACGGAGACTCAAAAAAAAGAGTTACAACTTTATATTATACTCCAGTACACTATTTAAAGCCTTCCACAATAAGCAGGTGACTTGGTTAACAGGTCAGAGTATTATGATTGGGTAGAAAGGGAGGCTTAGCAAAGGTGGGTGGCTCTATACGTTGTGCCAAACTTCATTAGATTTGTCAGACTATTCAAAAAGAACATTCCTCGCATTCCAAAGATTCCTTCACATCTATTGTACATGATATTAGGAAAAGATTTAGTGAATCCAATTTCAATCTTTACAAGGCAAAGCCAGAAACCATTGTTGAATGGGCAAGACCTTCTAGCCCTCAGTGGGCTAGGGAGTACTTCAGAAAGCTGTTGTCACTTGACATAGTCCTGCTGCTGCAATAAGAAGCACACTTGAGTCCATGACACCGTTTAGCACAGCCGCACCAAGACGAAGACCGACAACACATTTCTTTTCAGGGATAGGTGCAAAAGTCAACATCTGTCAAGGTTAAGGAGGAGTCAGTGCACAAGGCATATGTGTAAAGGTACCACTGCCACAGAGACATATAGTAAGATTTTAGAGAAACATATGCTGCCATCAAGACAAGCTTTCCTATAAAGTCCATGGTTATTTCAGCAGGGCAATGCCAGGCCTCATTCAGCAGGTGCTACAACAGCATGGCTTCATAGACACACAGTGTGTGTTCTTGACTGGCCTGCCTTTAGTCCAGATCTGTCTGGAACATCATGAATGGTCTAATCAGACAATGATTGCCACAGGCTGCTAAACAGCCTTGTATTAAGCAAGAAAGGGCACAACTCCACTACTTAGTTCCTGTCAGTTGGATATTGTGATATAACACAGTGGTAAATATGCCTCTAAATTCTAACTGTGTTTTATTTACAGTTTAAAGGTGAAAACATTAGAAACTGCCAGTTACATAAAGCTTCAAGGGAATTAACAAAGCCAAGGTTTATATTGCATTGACTTCTTATTGAATTTTACAAACGGCCCCAGCGCTTTTACGTGAGCTAGGCCTTATAAAAAACATTTTATGTTCCATAAACACACATATAGAACCAAACTGAATTCCTGAAGTACACTACATTCTTCTCAGACAACACCAGCTGTTAGAAACATGTGCAAAATGTCACACTGCAATTTTCAATGTACATAACACTACTCCAGGGACCATGTGGGTGTTAATGATTCCTATAGCAGCAGGTGAACAACGACTGTGGGTAGGCTGTACTATAATACCTAGTCTCAGCTGTCTGTTCTTAAATAGCTTCTCATTACTGGGCAGTGGGACAGTGAAAGTGATCAGAGCTGAGCTGTCCTTTCTGCCCAACATTAATTACATTCCAAATAGGACATTAGGCCTTTTAGTCCTTTAACACAGCCTATATAAATTAAACAGGAAAACACTGTGGATAGCATTGGTGAGAGTTTATATCACCTATTATTAATCTTATTAAATATATTTTACTACGTACTAAATGGCCACAACCTCCTGGTGGGTCCAAACTTTCATCACACACCGCTATAAGATAAGAGTAACATTTGCATTGTAGTCTATGTAGAGTACTTTACAGAAGCTACTTTTAAGAGACATATCTGAGGACATTAGATATAAGATAAAGGAAAGTGAGAAGGCCAAAGAAAAATAATTAAAAAAAAAAAATAAAGGAACGCCTAACAATGCTGACAGGCCACCAAAACTGTCTAAACAGATAAGCAGTAACAGTAAAGCTTTCATCTTTGAGGGAACGGATGACATCAATCTCTTCCACAGGTGTTTCTGTCGACCTTTCCACTGGGAGAAGACAAATCAACACTCTGAAAGAATGTGTAGCTGTCAAGGAGTCGTTAAAGAGAAAGGAATTTAGACATAAAAGAAGAAAATGTCCAAATCAAAGAAAGAAACTGGTGGTGAACAACAGCTGGCAATTCCAGACAAAACATCATCGGATGTGATTGGGATTATTTGGATTGTGGGAGGCAGAAAATGCAACCAACTTCTAAGACTAACCTGTGGAGGCAAAATATCCCTGCAGATTTCTTTGAAAAACCTGAAAAGCACAAAATCGAAGCTTGGAAAGCAATACATGAACACACTGGAGAAAGTATATTATGTTTAGTGTTAAGCCTTCTGTGTAATTTTCTAATGTTTGTACCTGTTGGCGTTTTAACTGGACATTAAATGAAGGAGTTCTTTTGGATGGGACTGTATTTGCAGGTTTGTGATAAACCTGTAAATGTAATGGTTTGATCCGTTAAACTGTAGTACTAATATTCCGCTGTTAATCTTAACAGTACAATCACTTGGTAGCAACTATAAAACTAATACTGAAGTAAAGTAGTTGTGAGTGTGAGCAATATGGCAATAGGTTATACTGTTGCTGTTCTATGTGTCTTGAAGACAGGCTTGAGTAAAACAGGAACTGATTTCTGAGCCTGTACTAAATTTGACGTTAAAATGCCATGGTCTTGTTTACACTGTCAGAAATAATCAGGTACATTCGACTCCCCAACTCTAATTGCTAACACTATGCGGGCAGGCTCCACGCTGCACTCTCGCTGGCATCCTCCTGCTCGCAGGAATCTGAGTGAAAGCTCTCTCGCTACAGCGCTGGCTCCATCCCCGCAGAGCCCTCAGAGCTGTAAATTGTTTATCAGACACTAATGCAGCCGTTTAATCCAATTTGCATTCATATTAGTTCCTGGGTATCTCCGTCCGAGGGGAATTACTTCTTTAGTGCTCCTCGGAGAGTCCAAAATAACTTTATGCATGATATCGGTATCTTCATATTTCTCATCTGAGGAGCCAATTGCTTTTAAATACACTCCTCTCTCACAAGTGATCGGGTAAGTCATTTGGAGAGGCTGCAGATGAGTAAGCATGCACACACACCAGAGGGTTATGGAGGCTGTCATAGGCTAGCAGTCACTGAATTAAACGCCACTGCATTACTCGCTGCTTCCCACCGGGTCCGAGTTTTCGCAGAGCCTGATGTTTGTGTTTAAACTGCTCTGCGCCTGTGTGTGCACTGAGTAGGTGAGGTGTCTTGACTCATTTGCACATTAATAAGTATTTTCCCAAACAAAGAAAATAAGATAGCGTTTGCTTTTAATATTCTGCCATTCATTATGCATGTGTAATGTCATAGAGGTAAATACGAGGAGAGGAGGAGGATCGAAATTCATCTGAAATGTGGAGTGGTGTCTTCAAACTCTTAGAAAAAAACGCAGCTGAACAAAAAAAAACGTATTGCTCAATTTTTCAAGTTCTCTAGTTTGGCCTGAAATACCTATTCTTCTTCAGCTTTTAGCCATTTTAGGGGTGAGAAACGGAACAGGGACAGCTGAGCCTAAACAATGGTGTGACCAGACTACAAAACACTATATTTAGAGATAAAATCTATACTTTTATGACACTGAGAAATGCAGGGTTGCCAGTGGTATATGCAACAATGAGGTGAAAACAATGAGATTCTTTTGACAGTAAATTGTAGGTTGCATACAAAGAGGCAGGGGTCAAGCTGAAATTGTCCATCAGCCAGACAAGCAGAACTCATTTGGATGCAAACGAGTGTCTCTGATATTCAAATATTCGATATATATGCGCAAGGCTTCGGTGAACACTTGCCCCTCCCACTCCAAGAGCTCCTTACTAGTATGTAACAAGATATGCATGCAAAGGTATGGGGGGGGAGATTTCCCCATGCATGTGTGTCTTTACATATTCTGGTTTCGAGCCTGTGTTAATTTTTGCAATGATTCAAGTTTGAACTTGAACAGGTTACTCTGGAACTACCCTGGACCCTTGATAAATTACCCTAGAAAGTCAGTCACTTTGTGTTTATATGCTGCACGCATCACTTGCACTATTCAGTGCAATACTAAGCAAACTACAGACCGGAGTTCTGAGATATATCAGAAGGGCATTTTGAGCACTTTCAACATCACTCATGAAGCAACACACTAAATTTGGTTGATTTAAATGTGTGCATCATTTACACATAACTAAAATGCATTAAATTAACAAATTAAGGAGGTAACATAAAAAGTAAATACATTTATTCATGTACACATATATACGTTTAAGGCACATATCCCATATTCTCCTTTTAATTATTCCCTTGACCCCCACATGTATATGGCTTTATGTATCAAATACAGGCACAATTCACTTTTACATGACCATTTTTCAACCTCTATTTATCCCTCTATTTAACTTACTGTGTTTGTTACTCTGCTGTTAAAAATGATATACGTAAAGTAACTCTTTACGTAAATTACTCATTAAACTGCAGTTTAGATAAGCAGAGGAAAGTACTACAGGCTAAAAAGATGTATATATGTAAATAAGCCTATTGTTTTTCTGTTGTTCTTTCATATACAGGACAAACCATATGGTTTAAAAATGTTTAAATATTTACTTACTACTTTATTTCCATGACCTGGGACCTTTAAATGTGGTTTTAATGAGCTCTGCTTTGATTTGCTGGTTTACTGCTAGACACCGTGATAGTAGTAGTAGTTAGCTATGCTACTTGCTTTTGACCTCCACAGCTCAAAGTGAAAGTTATAGCTCACTAAGAAACTTCAATGTAAGATGATCTGCTTCAGTGTGCAAAAAGTGGATAAGATCACACAGCATGGCTGCTACTTACAGGTTGCTGTTGGGGTTGTGATATTAATAAAGGCATGACTGCTCTAATCTTCATTGTCTTTAGTGTCAAATGTTGAGCAAAGCCGATTGTTTGCAGCCAGAAACTGTTTGGAGTGAAATGTGCAAATTAACAACTTGATGTGGACGCTGAAGTTGGCTTCACGTGTGCCAACTTGTTTCCCAAATTTTCAGTTCCACCTTGAATGGTACCACGGTTCCATTCTGAAGTTGTACAGGCTGTCAGAATTCAGTTCCTTAGAAAGTGTATGACATCGCCTTCACAGCCTGGAACGGTAGATTTCTTCATAAAGTTCCTCATTTTTGTTGCTATTGCCCCAAAACTGTATGTAATTTTTATATATATATTTTTTGAGGGGGGGAATGTTAATGAGACTGTTACATAACAATTTAGGATTTTGAATCGGCCTGTTCACCGAACTCTTACAGAAATGCTTACAGTATGTCAGTTCTATGTATCAAGCTCTCCTCCATTCTATGACATCTTTAAGCAAACATCAGTGCAGCACTGTTTTTGTAATTAAATATTAAATAAAAGCTTGTAAACAGCTCCTGGCTTGGCTAAATGGTTCTAGGAAATAAAATGATGTTATGTGTTGTATGTGTAGAATCAAAAGTAGCTCTATTAAAACATTGCTCCAAAACAACTGCTCTTAATTTTTGTTTTCTGTTTCTTCTATCTGATGTCAGACAGTAGAATGTTCATCTAATGTAGCCTAGGATCGATTGATGCTCACTGATGCTGGAAACTGTATAGATCAGCACGGAGGCAACATACAGATGAGCAAATGAAAAACACAATGAGATTGCAGTGAGTGTGGGTCAGTGGGGAGAGGGGGGCCGTTCACCTGAATGAGGGTGCTCTATAATGTATTGGAGAGGCTATCACATTAACCTGCCAAGGCCTCTTTAAATGGGGTCCGAGGCTTAAACTGATTTATCTATTGGCTCCTTCAGGGGCACTTTAGAGCGTACAGCTCAACCTGCCGTGCCATCAATCTCCCCCTGCTCAATGGCTATCATTACTCTTTATACTGGACCCTCGGAGAGGAAAAAGGAGGACAGACACACGTGTGCACTATTGATCAGATTTTACATAACGTGTGCCCTCATTACGCAGTCCCACAGTCTCACTGTCTCAAAGTTTAGGCTCCATTTCCTACAACACTCAAATTTCTACATTGTTCCATAAACTTCTCAATTACATTACGGTTTGGTGCGATCACCTCTGTGCGAGTGTAAAAGACGCCCTAATAGCCGGAACTGCATTACCGGATCCTCCACCCTCTCTTCTCACCAACACTCGACACAAAGAAGTTCTACCCAAGAAATGAATGCATAATTAGTTTACAGCATCTGAAAAATACAGACAATATCATATTCAGAGGATGAACGGTTTCATTTGCTGGGGAGGGGAAATGTTTGATGAAACAGATTCAGAATAGAAAGAGACTGTCAGGCAAGCTTTGCACCGAATATGATCAGAGATAACATTTAGACGAAGAACAAAGACTGCAAATATGCATGAGAGTGGGGGTCTACTGAAGAGTTAGAGAAACAAAGAGTTCTGAGGTGAAAAAAAGAAGAAAGAGAACACTCAGATTTGAGAAGTATGGCATACAGCGGTCGAACTGGATGAATACTAATCACAGGAATTCGAGATTTAAAGGAATTTTCCATGAACCGTGGCTGAATCAGGTGTTAACTTATCCACTGAGAAAAAATCTTCAGACACAGGAAAGTTCATGCCATCGTAAAGGCCAGAGAGTTACCTGCATTACCTTAATTCTGATTTTTGTGTTTCTGTTTTAAATTTTAAAAAGATGAGCAAAACCTTATACTCAAATACTGCAAATAAAGAATGGATAGCTCTAAGTACACTATCCACTCACCCTAGTGTTAGATAAATTTCAATTTTCTATTAAAGTAATAATATTTAATGTAGTGTTCAGTTTTAAATACATGGTCATTCTAAATCATTAACACTAACAGGCAATGAAGACACATAGGAAGTAAAAGCTTTGCTTACCTCTTCCAAGTTGGTGACCATTACGGTTGGGACGGGGTTGCAGTCTGGTGTTTGTGTCGCTTGGTTCTCAATGTTCTCTGAGTGTATTGTGTTTGTTGGGTTCCCCTGGTCCCCTTGCTGTTGTTCTGGCTCTTGGTTTCTCCCCACAACCTCTTGTTTTTGTTTCATTCTAAAAGAATCAGATCCGTCAAGCTCTTCTCCTTGTTTTTGGACCTTGCTGTTTCCATCTTGGTCTCCTCCTAAGGCTACAAGACCAGAAGAAGACTTGTGTAGGCAATCCAGTGCTTGTGTTGGGGTAGGTGGCTCAACAATTGGCTGTGCCTCTTGGTCTGTTGGAGAATACATATGACTATATTTAAAATATAAAAGAATTAAAATCTATCAGTAACTTCCTAATCATTTTCAAATCATAAAAGCTTATTCTGTGAAGATAAAGTTTCCAGGCTCCAGGACGGAAGATTTTAACTCACCTGGGGGTAGCTGATGGTCTGAGGTCTCAGCAGGGAGAGATAAGGACTGACAGGTTAGGCACTCCTGTCAATGGATAAGACAACATGTTATGGGCAATATTTTTACAGGATATATGTGAGTGCACTGGAAACTTTCTGTGTGCATTTACCTATAAATAAATCTAGAAATCCACCACTGCCTTATAAACTATTTTAAACTGTTAAAGTTATTATGTCAAATCTATGGGAGACATTTACGTTCCCACAACAACTTCTCACTGATACAACCATAAATGCATAATCTCCTCTTACTGGGCTCTAATCTAAAACAGGCTGACAAGCACAAATTCCCTTTAGCCAAGAATAACATTTCACTCAATAGCAGCATGATTACTCTTCATTAGGCAGTAATGGGACAGTTTGACAAGTGGAGCTGCTCCTTTAGTCACCTGCTGATGTGCATGCATGGCCCAGTGGAGATGAGACCTCTCTGTAAGTGGCCATTAACCACAGTTCATCTGTCACACTTCAGTCCAGGCTCAACCTCCGCTGCACTTCATTTGGGCAGTGAAATCCCGCTGGGGCTCATGCCATTTATAGAGCTGGTCATGTTCATTAAGACCACAGCAGCAACAGTGGATATTTCTAATAGTGGGAAAGTCAGCAGGCACTTTAAAACTCATGCTCACAGAAAAAGCAGGTTTTATATAACAACTGCCTAAAAAAGGAAAAAGAATCGACTCGTCTCTAATACTTTCTTCGTTCAGCCCATCCGTCAGTCATTTCACCACAAAGCAAAAAGCCCTTTATCTAATTAGTAGTCTCACCAAATAAATTCCTCTCGGAAGGCAGTGAAAACATGAAACTGGAGCACGAGTCCTGTGGTACATTCAGCTCCCACCATTGAGATGTCACATTAAAATGTCCCACAGTGCTTTGCTCATGTCACAGCTGTTCTCTCCTCCATTTCCACTGACATGTCATCTCTTTCATTAGAAAAGAATGTCTCGGGAAAAACGTCCGTCCATTCAACTTACTCTAAACATCTACGCCTGAAGGGTATTCGTTACACAAGCGCTTGTAACTAGAGAGGAATTG